>CM053791.1:760503333-760775833 GCA_028749045.1 Cupressus sempervirens | reverse complement strand
CTTAGTCAATTGGTTAAGCTACTACTGAGCTCAATAGTTACTACCAAGTAATATAGTTGTTACCAACTTCTACAGTTGCTACTAAGTTTCAGAATCTACATTCAATTCACACCGAGCAGTATCTACCAAGTTGATCAATGACAATGCTAACTAAGTTTCATAGTATTAACCGAGTTGCAAAATGTCAATCATGTTCTCCAGTGTGTACCAAGATTGCAGTGTTAGTGATGTGAATCTAGTGTTGATTTAGCCACACAATGTCTACCAAGTGATTCAATTTATATGCCAAGTTTCACAATGTTCATCGAGTCACAAGTGTTAAATGAGTTTAGGCTACTTGGAATTGATTAGTATGAACTAAGATTCTACGTCTAATGAGTGCATGCCAATGTTGAATGTTGACAATGGTTGTCGAGTATCAGAACATCACTAATTTTCTCTTTAAAACTCAAGTGCCAATAGTTGAGCTGACTTTGTGATATTGATGGAAACCTATGTTGTAGCCAACTTTGATGAATTGTGTTTTGGATTGGTATATATGTAATGTATTGTATCACATCCAAATAAGAAGAAAAGCATGAAGAAAATATAAAGAGCAGAAGTATGAATTAAGAAGGATAGAAATAGTATAAGGGACATCAATGATTTATCTATCACAACAAGGTGATCTTCACATTTCAAAGGAATCTCAACCAGCAAATCAAAGTTGTAGATCAGAGATCAGCCACTAGTTCATGCTAACAGGTGCATTAGTTAAATCCTTTAATAGGGTAGGCTTAACAGTCTTTGAAAAATCTCTTTACCAAGTCCATACTTTGTTGTATGTTTTGTAAATCCTTTAACAAGGTGGATCTAGCAGTCTTTATTGCTCCTAATAGGGGGAGATCATTAGAAGCGATCAATTGTAAGCCTTAACTAGCCAACTTTATACTATTGTACTAAATCTTGCGAGTATCATCCCCACCCCAGTTTTACTTTCTATTTGGAAGGTTTATGGGTCACCATATCTTGTGTCAAAGTGTTATGAATGTTTTACTACTTTCATGCTTTCATGCATGCAATTAGATCAGAATATTTTATGAAGGATTAATTGGCGAAATAAATTAAAGTTTTATTGGTTGCTAATATCCCCCCCTCCCCCACCACCCCATATCAATAACCTTGCCTACCTCATATTTTCAAAATTAGGTTCATTTAATACTTTGTACACTGCCTTATTAGTTTATTCATGAACTTCTTCATACTAGCCTACCATAATTTGTATGAGTCTAGTTTTCTTCTTGAATGGGGCTCTAATTTCTTAACAATTAATCTTCAAGTGATCAAAAATTTCTAGTGTACATAGTTTATTTATAGTGACCTCTCTTATTTTCTTATCTTCTTCTATACCCTTAATCTTTTAGCTTCTAATTTATTATAGAGCTCATCAGTTTTACTTCCATGTAATCTATAATGAATTTCTTGAAATTCAACATGTATTTATTTACTAAAATCTTCAATTATCTCTATTGGTTCATATCATATTTCTCATAAACCTTATTTAGTTGGTAGAGAATACCATCAACCATTATCTAGTTGTTTAATCTACCAATTTCAAGTTTCCATGATTTATTCTTACCAGAACTTGATTCAGTTTATTCTTGTGGATTTATTTGTCCTCTCAAGTGTTGCCTTTTCTAATGTATCATTTTCTTCTTTTAGATCCTTCTTATCTTCTCTCATAATAATTAGCTTTGGCTTATTAGGTATAGGGCCTTGTGCCATAGCTTTTATCCTATTTTTCCTCTTAGGAGGTTCCTCCTTATTCTCTTTCACAAGCTCAATTTTAATTGTTATCAACTCAATATATTTAATTGCAGGAGTTCTTGATGATCTCCTTGTAGATACTGATGATGGAGTTTTAGTTGATCTTCTTGTATCCATTATTTTTTGTGGAGCTGTTTGAATCATCTCAACATCTTTATTTGTTGAAGTCACCTCTATTGTTGTTGATGTTGTAGTTACTATTGAGCAGCCATTTTTGCATGATGCCAACAAAAAAAATCTCATGAATTTCTCTCTTGAAAAGTTGATCCATTAACTAACTCCAAGGTTTTAGATGGTTTCTTTTTCAACCTATTGGGTAGCTCAATTGAAGATAAATGTGAATGTTCACAAGGAGGTCTTTACTAGTAATTTAATATGCAAAATAAATCTAAAGGAATACAACCATAGACCAATAGATTTTTTATTTATTTTATTTTTTAATGATGAATACAAATTCTAACAATGTAAATATATGAACTCCTATTCTAACCACATGTTCAAAGGAAAATATAGAGTTAGGGTAACAAGAAATTTAAAGGAAATTGCTAAAAATAAAATTCCTAATGGACATAAGTTAAAGCCACAATGTGTATGCAATTTAAATTTTTGAAAGAGATCAAGTAGAGAACCAATGAAATTAGGAGAAACACTTTCTCAACTCCACCGATGCTATCATCAAAGGGAAGAATGAAAAATTGAAGGATGTTTCACAACTCATTAAATTCTATAGCCACAAAAAGTATGCTTACATGAGACAAATTACTATGAAATAACTCGAAGGTAATCCTTTCTCCAATTCATTATAATAGAGGAATTTGTTAGCAGATGAAAAACACTAGAACTAATAGATCGCACAAGCATTAAAACATAATAACATCATTGGCTCCATCCATATTCATAAAGGAAACACACATTCTAGTAAGAAAAAATACACTTAGAATGAGAGCACCAATAACCCACTTTATTGCATCAAAATATCGTCCCTTAAATACATATTACATCTTAGTATTTATAGGAAACCTCATCCTTAATGCAATTTTTGGATCTACAGATTTTTCCTTGCAAAAAGTATATTAAAATCACTAATATTAAGAGAATTATGTACAAACATACTCCTAACTAGGTGCTAAGTAGGCCTCCACTCTTTATTTTATTAATTACAGGTGTCTAGACCTTTACATGAGTCATAAACTCCTAAAGAAGAAGAAGATAAGAAGAGAGAAGTCAGAAAATGACCAGGGAGTCTCTAATAATTCTTTAGATGTGAACTCAAGCTCCACTATATATTTCTATCAATTAAACTATCGCCAAAACATGTTTTCAGTGCATGAAACACTAAAAAATGAAACTAGTAGTTAACTGTCGGTGCCACCACAAGTGATCCAAAACTTTCAGTGCACATGCACACCTTACAAAATTGTGTACCTTTGCACTAGTGCATTTGCACACCTTCAGAGATGATAGGACTAAAATTGGAAAAATTCATCTAAGCATCAAAATTTCAGTTTCAAGCATCTAACTTTTGTGACCCTTCTATGAAAACTATGTCCAGATGTGTCCCCTTGAACTTTTGAATTATAACATTGATTAATAGGGTATTTGGAAAATCTAAGTATTCATACTTAATTCTTAGCTTTAGAAATATTCATTGACTTCTTTTTGAATCCCTACAAAATCCTCCAGTTCAAATTCTAAATCTTTGAGTGCTTCCTCAGTTTTGAAAATGACATCATCTTCTAAGGATGTAATTTGAAACAAGGCTCAAAACTATTGCACAATTTCTTCAACCAAGCATAGATGTGTTTTAGAGTCATCTTCAAAAATCTCCAAACTAGTTGTGCTATAATATCTATCAGCTTCCAAAGTTTGATTTAGGGCTCTCTTCTTCACATCTTGGATGTCTTCATACAACCTGATCATTAGCCTATTACCAAACACTATCTTCTCTATGCAATCATCTACCTTATCTAACTCCACTATTGAGTATATATCTATTAGCATCTAGTATCTTTGGCCTTTGATAGTACACAATGCTTTGAGGTCATCAGTCTAGGTGGCCACTTCATCCATTAACCCAAAATCCTGGTCCACTATCATAACCAACTTGTCAACATGCTCCTGTATATTAATAAATGAGTTCATTATTGACTCAATAATTTGTACTCCTCTATCTTTAAAAAAGTGATGTCATAGTTTGTATGTGTCCAAAAATTGGTCACTCTACTTAGTGGTCGGAGCTCGTTTGTTGAGAACAACTGCTAAGGTGATCTCTAGATGATCAGGGTCTAATGGACCAACTAGCTCCTTTACATACTCCCATAATACATCATTATATTTTCTGAATTTTAAAATTTATTCCTCATATTCATCCAAGTATCAAAACACCTACTTAAGGCTTATAGTGGTCAAAACTTTGGTTGTAACTCATGTGGCCTTTCCCAATACTATCTCTTTTACCTAATAATCTTTGGGAGCAATGCCTTCAATAGTTTTATGAGGAGGAGGAATAGTTATAGGTGTTATTATATCATTTCTTTGGTCCCTCATGATAAATTCTAGTTGCTTAGGATCACCCTAAATGGTTGTTGGTGTTCTCACTTCCTTTGTCAATGTCTCCAATCCTTTTGCTTTAGTGTACTCTACATGCCTCCTCTGACGAGTTAAAACCTCTTTTTTCAACCATGTTCAAGTGGTACCCATGGGAGGCATGTATTGACATGATGATTAGCTCATTTCTAAGGTTGGCCTTTTCCCGTTGTCACCCCACTTTGGAGTCTTCTCTATTCACTAAGGATCTTCTACTGGAGTAGCTATCATGGTCCATGGAGGAGAGGTTCTTAATTCCTTCATAGGTCTCTCTCTCTCTCTCTCTCTCTCTCTCTCTCCAAAAAGCTACCCTTCCTCTAAGACTTCATTAGTGTGGAGTTACACAAAGTCATTCTCTCCTACTACCTAACTTCTAGATTCTATGATTAGTAGCAACAATGGTGTGGCTTCCTATTATAATGGTGGAGGATGAGGTTATGGTCGATTCCCTAGTGGTGGAGGAGATATGCTTATTGGTCCTTGTTGAAGTGGAGACAATTGGTTCCAATCCTCAGCTAGTGATTTTCTTTGTAGAGTATTCCTTATTACTTTTCTCTCCAAATGACTCCCCGTAGACATAACATTGAACTCTGAAAGATCAAAGACATTGGAGCTATATCCCTCCATATACTTAGTCCATCCCTCATATTACTAGTCCATAGACCCTTCAAGTTGAATTAGTTTTTCCTAAATGGAGGGAAATGTCTGAGTTGCACTCCTCCATCTCTCCTCTTCCACAACCCTTGTTGATTGGGTTCTCTTATTAAGAGGGAGATATTCAATCTCTTCTCCTTTCTCTTCATCTTCCCCTTTGGGTATGGTTTCTTAGATTTTAGGATATGGAGTGATTTTATTCTTCAACTTCTTCCTTTTCTTTCCCACTGCCGTTGTTTTAATTCTAGTCTTCTTTGGTACTAATGGGGAGGCTTCTATTTGAGTTGGGACTTCTTTAGGTTGATCCTAGGTTTCCTCTTCCTGAGCCTCTTCTGGTTGGGCTTCCTCTTCCTACACAACCTTCTTCCTCTACTTTCCCTTGATCCTATCACTATGGAAGTATGCCACTTCTTTCCTATGATTATACATAGTCTTTGGTTGCACTGGGGACTTCTAATGGTAGGTTGGAACTATAACCTTAGTTCCTTTCCCCTTCTTGGGCCTTGTAGGTGCTTGTAGAGTTGACACATTGGGAACTAGTTCCAAGTGCAAAGGTTTCTTAACCCAATCCTTCATCAATTAGATGACATGCCTTATCCGATGTTATATACCATCATTTTCTTCCTAGCCAATTTTGGCATTCATTATGGGCCTCTCAAAGATTATGTTCTTGTTGTAGAGAGGATTGAGCACATCTAGGTTGTCCTTGTTCCATTTCTTGAAAGGTATATTCAAATTGAGGGCTCTTTCTACAAGTTATAGACTCATCCTACAATAGTTCATGATTCAAACATCACAATCATCTATGCAATTCACCTAATGATCTTCATTAGTAGCATCGAGTCTGAATTGCTTCCCTATGAGATGTTGGACTATCCCAATGTCATTGAAGTAGGGTTGAGGCACTGGATAATCATCCAAGGGATACTATTCACATTCAATTTCATAGGTGGCTATATCTTACTTTTTCTTTGCCTCAAAATTTCCAATGGTAATCGGCCATGCTCATGTTTTTTTATGCTACTTCCTCACTCTTTCATAAGTTGAGGTCAATTGCCTAAAAATCTTGAAGAGTATAAGTCTATTCGTGGAAAAGTGGAAGCTTCTTGGGACATTATTGAGCTCCATCCATTTGGATGTAAGTGAATGTGTTAAACAGGATGAAGTAAGAACCCACTTGTGCTACTCTAGTGGCAGCCTCAACAATAACCTTTTTAAATAATCTCCTTTAAGGAATAAAATTATGGAAAAGATAAAACCATCATTCACCAATCTATATTCTAGGCTCTTGAATGGCAGCTTCTTCTACACCAATTGGGGGTACACTATGTATGGCCAAGCATTTGCATCTTACATGGTTCCCCTCTTCACTAACCCTAGATAGTTTGTTGGTCTCACTATCAAAAGATAGACAACATATGAAGTCATGTAGAATCAAGGGTCCAACTTCATAGAGGTGAGTTTATCATCTAGGTTTATGTTGATGATTGCAGCTCAATCAATTGGCAACCCCCTCTTCTTGATGGTTTCTATAAAGTGAACCATCAATGTCTCCAGATGACTCACTACTGAGAACCTTGTGACTTTTCTTAGAAGGACTATACTATAGCTAATGTCATATATCATGTACCCTTGGGTCATGTCTACCTTCCCATCTCTCTTGTTAGCAAGGGGTTTGGCAAGAAGGTATTTTTGTTGCACCAATCCTTTCACTTCTTGTTCATGCTCCTAATACCATCTGTTCGCTATATCATAGGTTATTTTATGGTATTGGTTTGCAAGAGGTAGGTGGAAAACCTTCTTGATGTTTTTGGTGTGTATGTCCAAGACCATCTCCCTAGTGACGCTTTTCACTACTTTCTCCTTAGGCACATAATGGTGGGCTAGTGCCATGATCAATTCTAAGGATTGTATAGACAATGGATGTGAAGTTGCATTCACTAACCCTCTTAGAATAAATGATGATATCATCTATGATCTCTCCCTTAGTTTGTTTCACAAGACCAAGAATGTGTTCTAATCAATATGTCCTAATTTTGTGTCATGGACTTCTAAATGTTTGTCCACAAATAGTGACTTATTTAGTGCACCTTAAAACTTGAACGTCACTAGTTTTTGCATGATCTTTTTAATATGGAGGATGATGAAGGTGTCATTTTAATCTATACAAAATATAGATATCAATTTATTGATGTTATCAAACTAAAATGATGAAAAGAACTTGTCCAGACTAGCTAGAAACTAATGAAAAAATGAAAAAAACCTCCAAAAGGCCCAAAAGAGCACACTAGTACACATGCATACATGGTGCACTTTACACATCTTATAAGGGTGCACTCTATGCATTAGTGCAAAAAGTGTGGAGGCTAAGGCCTTTTTGTTGGAAGCATAGAAGAACACCTTTGTAGGTGTGCATCTTGAAAGGGTGTACAACTATAAATGTCTAAACTACCTTGCTTATGGGTTAGTTGATCCTAAAGAGCATAGGAACACATAGTACCTAGCACACCTTAGGAAGGTGCATTAGTGAGCCAAAGAATTATCTTGGTGACTAGTGTAGATAGAGTGTTAGGCAACTACAAAGATGTAGCTATGTAATGGTACAATGATGTGGCACTGGAGGGAAGCATGATAACAAGTGAGCACTTTAAGAGTAGGGGGGTCTCATATTTATAGGCACTCAAGTATGTGCATGTTGTACACATTTGAGCCATGCAAATGCCTACATGTGAAAACCTATGATGTCCAATGGTATTGTTTAAGGCACACATAACACACCTTGTTATGGTATGCATGTGTGCATGTGAAGACCCTTTCTTTTCCTATGAAAACTTGACTTTCTAACTCTCCCACTTTAAATGATGATGACCAACTAGAACTAATAGACTCACCTAGAACCATAGTGGGGACTCTCCCTCCAAGATGCTTGCCTAGATACCCTATTCTAAAAAATGGGATCCTCTATCCTAAAATCAAAGAGGGGGTCCTCATTTTGAACTTGAAAATGGGGTGTGTCTTGTAAAGCCACCACAATTACTACTAGTGTACTTGTTTCTTCAAGTGTATTAACTACAAGTAAATCTATTTGACCAATATTGTGCATCCCTATGGAAACTTTTTTTGTTATTTGTCACTCTTCTTTTATCATTCCATGGTCCTTGATCATCTTTTCAACTAGTTTACACCTTCTTTTTCCTTGCTCCACTATATAGTTACTCATTTAATTTACTTAACTATTCTTTTATAAGTACCCCATCTAGGGCATTATGTATTTATGTTTGATTCCAATATCATTTTAGCATAACTTCTAACATTTTTTCGCTAACCTCATATCCCATGGGTTTTGTGAAAATTTCTCTTAGTTCCATTGCCTCAATTCATGTGAGATTGGTTTCAACCATGAAACAAATATAATCTTTGTACTTATCTACAATAGACTTAGGAATCTTGAACCTTTGTTTCATTTCAATCTGAAAAATGTTTAATCATTCTAGTTATGTTTTATGTAATTCTTTTAGTAGGTTTCTTCCTATAGTATTCAATTATTAAGTCCATGGTACATCTTCCACTATTCCACTCATAAATTGGCATGCTTTGAAATCTATTCAATACTTGGAAGAAAGGGTGGATGAGAAGTGACTCAAATCTAAAGGGTGTATATTTATCTTTCTTTTTCCTATTGATATTCTCAATTAGTTGTTATCTCAAGATCTTGCACATGTTAACATTTTCTTTATCTAATATCATCTTATATGGAGTATGGATGAATCTAGCTGATAAAAAGTTAAGGCTTGAGATATAATTCATCTTATAGCCTATAATCTTGTTTATCAACTTGATATCAGCTTTCTTGATCTTATCAAGACTCATTCTTCTTTCATCATATTTGGCTCTAGTATTGGTCTCTACCAACTTCTTGACTTGCTTCTCAAAAATAGGGATTATATCAAGAAATTTAAATTATGAATTATGTCATTTTTTATCATCACATAAATTTCTCCAATCCAAATTATATTATCATGAAACCTACTTAGAATGATCCTACACCATTCTAAATGATCAAATTCTTCATAAACTATGTGTTACACTATATTCAACTGACCTAGGTGTTCAGATCCTTGCTTGAAATTCTTATCACTATTATACACTTTGTTTAAGTGAAAAATGATATCACTATCACCAAAGTCTCAAATTTACAATGAATATATGTATGAATGGCCTCTATATGCAAAATTCTATCAGGAATTTGTGAAAAGGCTCATCTTGGGTCATCTCCCAAGGATATAAAAGGGTTTCTTCTTAAATTGGTATCTTGGCCTTTCCTTTATGTCAAAAACCATTGGATTTTCCATAGCTTCACATAAAATTCAAATGCAATGCTTAATATGACCTCACAGAGTAGATAAATACCTTTACGTATCATGTCTAAGGGCTTTGACAAATCTGCCTTCGAACTCTTATATTTTCCATCAAATCCTTATACTAGCTCTTTGCTCTTTTGCAATGTACAAATGCTGATGAACTTATTTGACTCCAACCCTTAAATATTAACCAAATATAATCTACAATAAATGTGTATAAGAAGACAACCAAAAATTTGTTCTTCATACTAGTGCACTTTAAATCTTTGTTTCTCTCTCATATGTTCATAGAAATTTTTGTGAACTTCTACATAGGTTCTAATCCATCAATCCATGCTACCGCTAACTTCACTGAGAGTAATTCCATCACTTAGGGTTTTGATAGATTTTTTATGTTGTATCCCCTATTTTATGTTTATGAAGAAATAATCCATGTTATTGTTTAGTATTAGGTATTGTTCCTTTCTTATTCTTAGATGATTCTTTTGACTTGTCCACCCACACTTTTGTGCTTGTTGGTGTTCCTTCTTTTTCAAATTTTTTATCAATTATTTCAACATGATTCTTATTTCCATTATGATCTTTTCTTACATTTTTCATGTTCCACCTTGCATTAGGGGTTCTCAAGTTTTATGCTCCCATATGTGTGAAAAACCTATCTATTGGGAGCATGCTTAAACAAGGCAAAAGTTAGTTGTACATGTTCATATATCAAGATTCAAACAATGAAAACAACTAAAACTACTTCAATATTACTAATCTAAACAACCAATAGATATGAGTCCCATGCAACCTAGGAGCAACTCAACAAGGGCACCCATGTGAACCTTGTTGGTGTGCTCTAGTTGGAGGGATGTGGAAGTTCTCTCCCAAACCCAATAGTTGAATCCCAAGATGATAAAATAAAGTGCAAGATGCATGAAGCTAACTATATGTGAGGAGAATGCTTCAAACAATGGTTATGGATGCAACCATGCTCAAAGCATTTAAGGATGGTGAAGATGGATGCAAGAAAATAAACTAAGTTAACCATGCAAATAAAATGAAGCTAGAAACTACCAAAGGATAGTAAAATTTATAAAACTACTAAGAGCTCTAGAATTATACTAGCATGATAACAATGTAAATGAGGGAGATAAAAATTCTTGAGACAAGGGTTCTATTTATAGGCTTGAGGTAGACCTCGAGGATGTGGCATCTATGTGGCATCCACATAGCTGCCACATGGGAGACACATGAGCTAAGGGGACAATCCATAAAAAGGTCAACATAAGTTTTTTTGTGATTAAGATGACTCAAGGTGTGCTCAAACATGTGTAAGAAACCTTGGAGAAAGGAAAGGGGGACAAGGTTGTAAGAGACTTTTGGAGGAATTAATGAAAGGGGGGAATTTCTTGGGCTTTGAGTTGCTCACACATGTGTGAGCAACCACTTAGGGGCTAAAAGGTGTTTAAGAGAGTATTTAGGATAATAAAATGGGATTAACTAGTGGGTAGGCTTAGAAGATAAGAGTGATGGGTGGTAGACTAGGTTTTAGGCAGGATTATGATTAAATTAAAAAGGATTTATTCTAATCATAGGATTATAGAATCTAATAAAGTGGAGGGAAATTAAATAAATTGGAATTTATTTAAAAGGGGATTAATGGAGCACTGTGTATTAAATAAATTTAACACATTAGTGGAAGTATTTAAACTGAATTCAAATACATCAGTGAAGTGAACCTATTTAATTAATTAAATAGAGGAACATGACACAGATAATTAATTAATATATAATTACTTATAGTGCCAAGGGAAATATTAAATAAATTAATATAGTGTTTGGGAAGATTTTAAGCACCTAAATTTTTCCCCTCTTTGATGTCATGTTGGGAAGACATTATATCAAAGAAAAGAAAATATAGGTTGCCCCAAAGAGGAGAGAAGTCCTAGGAGTTACAACAGTCATTCCGTAGTGAAGACAAGGGAGTAGGGTGCCCCCTCGAGGAAATGGGGTGAAAGAGGAATATATTTTGCCCCATTTTCTTGAAAATATACACGGGAAGGAAGAGAGAAAAAAAGGCTTAAAAGATGACCTTGCATGATTTGTCGGTAAGACCAGAATGAAGTAGGGTGAAGTGGATAATGATTAATCTAAATGCATCCTAACTACATGAATGCATGGGATTTAGTTGTGTTCATATGTAAGAGCACACCTTAGTTTGATATTGCAAAAGGAGTTACGCATTAAATGCTATAGTAACATAGATGACAAGGTTCCTTTGCATGGACTAGATTTCATAGCTATGATGGAACAAATGATAGATACACACTAGAGAGGTCTGGGTACACCCAAAGTATTTTTAGGGATATTGGTGGAAAGTGTGCTAACCCATTGCCCCTAGTGAGAAATGCATAACCATAACTCAAAACCAACATAGATGTGCTAAAGAATCATTAAAACAAATCATATCACAAAATGACCTGTGTAATTAGGTTAAGCCATTCAAATGATACCAAGATATTGAAGATTGGGGCACACTTGGGGAGGCTATCACTGACACACAAAGATAAAATTAAAAAAAGACCTTATGACCAAGTAGTCATTCAGTCTACAATTTTTTCCATGAACTTCATTCTGATGGTGAATCGATTAAGCTTGTGTAGAAAGGATTCATCCTGTAAGACAAAAATTGATTGTTTGATTGAATTGTATTGAAATGTTTGTGATTGTTCGTTGGTAATTTTATGAAAGGAACAAGGTTCTCAAATCATTTAGTCTCAATGTTAACTTGTGTAAGTTTATTTGCAATCACTATTTGATAAGCTCGATGTGATGGGTTGAAGTTCAATGTCATGAGATTAGGTGATGAATAGAAGAATTTGGACAAGATGGTGGATGAAGGAAGAAAATGATTGAATTAGTAGAATGATTGTGATAATTTTGGGTTATAAAAAATAGATATTAAGATAAGATAGAAATTTATTTGTATGAAAAGAGTAGAAGAAGGGAATATGGTTAGAATAGAGGATAAATGAATTGATTGAATTGATGAAAAGGACTAGATTGGGACCACTGACAAGGGAGATCCAAAGAATGGTAAATGAATGAGAAGGGTGGAGATAGAATGGCGAAAGAATATGGGGGACTAAAGGATTCAATATAGGACAATGGGGAGCCAAGAACCATGTTTCAAAGAAGTTAAAATGCCCCATACCAAGGATAGGAAAATGGAAGGAAATGTGGTGGGAAAGGATGTGTAGAAATGGATAGATGGTGTATACATGATACATATGGAGGAAATGAAGGTTCATGAATTGTTTCCAAAGCATACATGGATATTATTACTTTTTTGTTATTATTATTATTTCTAGTTCCTCTAGTTTTGATCTCAAGGAAAGGTATGAAAGTGGAAGAGATATGAATACATGACATAAGAGGGGTTGGATACAATTGTTCAATTGTGTGTTGTCTTTGATGTTACACAAATGTCATATTAGTTGGTAGATAGAGTCTATCGAGCATTCTTGAAAATTACTCCGTGGAAATAGTTTTTACCAAGCTCACTCAAGCGTTGAAGGCTTTTGGGGCAGAAGTCAATGGTAATCGAGCTCACAAGGTTAGCAAAGGAAATTCAATGTTTACTAAGTTCACTACGTCTCCTAAGAATTTTGCAGAGTTCACAGTGTTCACCAAGCTTTAGTTGGTTAACACTGGAAATCAATTCTAGAATAGTGTTTACCGAGCAGGGTCAACCAATGAAGGATTTCATTGTTTTGGGAAATAAAGTTTAATTATTTCATTAATGATTGTAGCTGACTGAGGTAATAATTATTGGTAATTGTAAGTTGTAAATGAGCTAACTTCATAATTTGTAAGGTATAAATAAAAGGTCAAGTTGTGAATTCTAAAGTGTAATGAACAAGCATGCAAGTGTATTGATTGAAAAAGAAAGTGTGAGCAAATTTTGAAGGATGGTCAGATATCCTTGAGGAGAAAAAAAGTTTTATTTCATCAGAGAGGATCTAATGGAGCAAAATAGAGATTTGTATTAGCAAATTAGTTGCATCTCATTTAGGTCCATTCATTGTTACTTTCTCACCATTGTAGCAGTGATTTCTAAATCTCTTAACAGAGTTGGTCTAACAAACATTTTGTAAATCCTCTAACAAGGTGATAATTCTATTGAATTGGTCTAAAGTCCTCTAGCAAGGCCACTCCTAGCAGGGTGATTAAATCCTTTAACAAGGTCACACCTAATAGTGTGTTTTGTAACCTTTAACAAATGTTGGCTCCTAATTGGGCTCACTTCAGAAGAGTAAAAATTAGTAGCTAGTTACTTGGTGGTTTTTCCCATATTGGGTTTTAGTGTCTCATGTGTTCATGTTATTTCTTTTATGATTGCATGCTAATCACTACGAATACTTAAAGATTAGTAATAAGTTTACATACACTACATCTACCAAGTTACAACATTTTTCTGTATGTTTACTGAGTAACAATAGTAACTAGTTTATAAGACATCTAAGGGATCTATAGATTTTTTTTTGTGGTAACTGATTCACCCCCCCTCTAAGTTACTCCATCTATATTTCCAACAATTGGTATCAGAGCTTTTGGTGCTTGCAAGAAGGATTTCAAGAATCTAAGCTAAAAATTAGGATGTCATACAAGAGGGAAATTCCAAGGCTTAATAGGAATAAAATTTTAGCATGGCAGGGATTGATGAGACTCCATCTAGCTTCCATTGGAGATACATGATTGAAATACCTTGATGAAGAATATGTAACTCCTTTTGGCACATTATCTGTCAATGACATTGTTGAGAAAAAGACTCATCATAGGCATTGCATCTACCCTAAGATATGAATAATTTGATGATATCAATGATTACAAAACTACCTTTGAAATGTGGAACAAGCTAAAGGATATCTATGGAGGTGATGACAATGTGAGAAGAGCCAAAGCAGAAAGTCTAAGAGGACAATTTGATCAGATGAGGATAAGAGAGGATGAGAACATTGCTAAATATGTTGAAAGAGTCAAAGCAAGTGTCAGTGTAATCAAAACTTCTGGAGGAGATATCAAGGAGGAAACAGTTGTAAGTAAATTTCTTAGAAAAGGTCAAGAAGATAAAGGATTCTTAGTCAAAAAGTGAAGAAGAATTAGAAGAAAATTCTAATAGTGATCTTGAGGTGGTTGAAGCTCTACTATCAAGGAAATATTCTAGAGGCAAATGAAAATACAAGGGTAAGGTTCCTCTAATCTATTTTTCATGTGAGAAAATTGGTCATATTGTTGCTAGGTGCCCAAACAAGCAAAACAAGGATGAGAAGAAATGTGAGAAGTGCAATGGCAAGAAAGAATTCAAATCATTCAAGGACAAAGGTAAGAAAACATGTTTTATGGCTAAGGATTCTAAGGATTATGATAATAGTGAAGATGAAATTGTTTACATTGTTGTGAAAGATGAATCTGATAATGATGAGGAAGATAAGATGGCACTTATCTCTCATGTGAGAAAAAATGATGCATGGATCATAGACAGTGGTTGTTCTCATCATATGACTGGTGACAAAATAAAGTTTGAACAATTTGAAGATTATGATGGTGGTAGTGTGAGGTTTGGTAATAATGAACCTTGTTGCATAAAAGGAAGAGGAAGAATCTCACTAACCAAAGAGCTTGTATGTGATAATTCCTATTGGGTTGAACTACTAAAACATAATCTATTGAGTGTGGCACAACTAATCAATATTGGATTCAAGGTGAAATTCATGCCTGGAAAAGCAAGACTATTGGATGACAAAGGAAAGCTGATTGGATTAGGTATACAAACAAAAGGTAACTTGTTTTATCTTGAGCTTGGTGAATGCTCATGTTTTATTGCTCAAGTTGAAGAAAGTTGGTCATGGCACAGAAGGTTATGTCATGTGAATTTTGATAACTTGGTGAAAATAAGAAAATTCAGGAAAGTAAGAGGCATTCCTAGTAAAAAGAAACCTGAGGTTGGTCTATGCAAGAATTGTCAGATTGGCAAGATGGGGAAGATTAGCTTTAAAAGTAAAAACTATCAGTCTAAAGAAATTTTGAAAATTGTGCATACTGATTTCTGTGGACCTATTGGAATTGATAGCTATACTGGAGAAAAGTTCTTCATTCTTTTTGTTGATGATTACTCAAGAATGATGACTGTTATGTATCTGAGAGAGAAGTCAGAAGCATTTAAAAAATTCAAATGGTATTTGGCCAGAGTAGAAAAGGAAATAGGGAAAAGACTAAAATGTTTGAGGTCAGAAAGAGGTGGTGAATTCATTTCCCATGAATTCAATAACTTTTGCATTAAAAGATGAATCAAAAGACAGGTATCAACTCCATTAACTCCTAAGAAAAATGGAATAGCTAAAAGGAGGAACAAATTCATCATGGATTGTGCAAGAACTCTAATGATTAAAAAGAACATTGTTGTCAAATACTGGAAGAAAGCTATTAGCACTACAATTCATACCTTAAATTGAGTACAGTTGAAGAAGGACTCATTCAAAACCCCATATGAGCTATGGTGTGGCTATAAACCCAATGTAAATTACCTAAAAGTATTTAGAAGTAAATGTTATATCTTGAATGAATCTAGAAAAGGAAAATTTGATGTAAAGGATGATGGAGGCATATTTTTGGGATATTCTTGCAAGAATAAGGCATATAGATGTTTGAATTTGTCTACTCACAAAATCATAGAAATTGTACATATGAAAGTTGATGAGTTTGCAGAAAGGAATGAAGAAGAAAGCAAAAAGGAACCAGAAGACTACAGGAGATTTGTTTTCATCGACCCTAATACATTTCCAAATACATCTGTCAATCAAGTAACTTCTACTCTCTAGTCTTCCTCAGTCATTGAGTTGTAAGAAGTTCCAACTGAGTCGCAAGGAACCGAGTCATAGTTTGAAGCTATCGAGCCAATGCCTACTAAGTTTGAAGGACCTGAGAAATAGTTAGATCAACTAGAGCCAAAAATTGAAATTCAAATTGAAGACAATGGAACTCAATCAAGAGGCAAGGAACTTGTATTGGCCAAGTATGTCAGGAGACATCATGCACTAGATTAGATTATTGGAGACAAATCAAAAGGTACCATGACGAGAAGTAAGCTAAAAGGTTCTTGTTTACTTGCTGATTCTGAACTTAGAAATATCAAAGATGCATTAGAAAATGAAAGTTGGATTGAGGCTATGAATGAAGAGATAGAGCAAATAAAGAAGAACAAAACATGGACTCTTGTACCTAGGCCTAAACATAAAAATGTGACTGGAACTAAGTGGGTATTCAAGAATAAGTTGAATCAAGATGGCAAGGTATCAAGAAACAAAGCTAGATTGGAGTGTAAAGGCTACTCCCAAGAAGAAGGAATTGATTATGGAGAGACTTTTTCTCCAGTTGCAAGACTGGAAGGTGTCAAGACCTTACTTGCATATGTTGCATACAAAGGATTTAAGGTATATCAGATGGATGTCAAATCTACATTTCTCAATGGTATTTTGGATGAAGAAGTCTACCTCGAGCAACCTAAAGGTTTTGTTGATCCAGACAAGAAGGACATGGTCTGCAAATTACATAAAGCATTGCATGGTCTGAAACAAGCCCCTAGAGAATGGTATGAAAGATTGCATAACTATCTTATTCAGATTGGTTTTTAGAAAACTAATGATAATAGTAGCTTGTACATCAAGGAAGGACTAGATAACAAGATTGTTTTGGCAGAAATATTTGTGGATGATAATTTTTTTACAAGGAATGATGATCTATGCAAAGAATTTTTAGAACAAATGAACAAGGAATTTGAAATGTCTATATTTGGTGAGATTAAATTCTTTGTTGGTCTTCAAATTCAGCAGAGCAAGGATGGTATCTACATCACTCAATCTAAGTATATCAAGGAGATACTCAAGAAGTTTGGTATGGAAGATTGTAAACCGGTTGGAACTCCCATGTGCATTGGACTAAAGCTTACCAAGGAGGATGATTTGGTAGAGATAGATCAGACCTTATATAGATCAATGATTGGAAAATTGTAGTATGTAGTTCATACAAGACTTGATATTGCTCTTGCAGTTGGTATTGTAGCAAGATTTTCAGCAAAACCTAGAGAAAATCACATGATGGCAATCAAAAGGATCTTGAGATACTTGAAAGACACTGAAGATTATGGATTGTGGTATAAATTTGGAGAAAATTTGGACTTGAAAGTGTTTACTAATGCTGATTGGGTAGGAAACATTGATGACAGAAAGAGTACAAGTGGTGGAGCATTCTTTCTTGGAAAGAGGTTGGTTTCTTGAACAAGTAAAAAGCAAAATTGTACATCCCAATCCACAAATGAAGCAGAATATGTTGCAGTAGTAGTAAACTATTCTAATATTGTTTGGTTCAAATAGTTGTTGGAAGGCATGAAGGTGGAGATCAAAGAACCAGTTGTTATGTTTTGTAATAATACAAGTGCAATCAACATATCAAAGAATCTAGTAATGCATTAAAAAACCAAGCACATTGCAATAAAGTATCACTTTGTCAGAGAATTGGTGCAGGATAAGGAGATTAGATTGGAATATGTCCATACCAAAGAACAAATTGCTAACATATTCACCAAGCCATTAACTAAGGATGCATTCTTGTATCTAAGAGGTAAGTTAGGGGTCATTCCCCTATTTGAAGCTCACTAAAATGAAGTTTTAGTGATGCATCAACAGGAACCAAATTGAAGATCTATTAGTTGATGCAACATAGTCATGGGGACATTGCATATGAATCAGTGCTTAAGGTAAATTGCTACTCATTTGGTATGTTTTGTCTTTGGCATGTGTTGTCAGAGAGGGAGAGTTTACTGTCATATCTTTCTAAAATTTGAATTTGTTTGTGGAAATTTTTCTATTTGAAATGAAGTTATGTAATTCCTTCACAAAGGGAGATTACTGCATTAGAGAAGTTTGTGGCATAAAATCTAAGAGGGAGAAATGTTCTGTCAGGAAAAAGACTTGTTCTCAAATTTTATTGTGTTATGACATGTTGTATTGCCATCAATGCCAAAGAGGGAGATTGTTGGATACAATTGTACAATTGTTATTATTTTTGGTTCCTCTAGTTTTGATCTCAAGCAAAGGTATGAAAGTGGAAGAGATATGAATACAAACCATAAGAGGGTGTTGGATACAATTGTTCAACTGTGTGTTGTCTTTGATGTAACACAAATGCCATATCAGTTGGCAGATAGAGTCTATTGAGCTCAGTTTGTCAGCAAAGAAAATTCCAAATTCTACAGAGCGTTTATGAAAATTACTCTATGGAAACAGTTTTTACTGAACTCACTTAGGCATTGAAGGAATTTGTGGCAGAAGTCAGTGGTAACTGAGCTCACAAGGTTAGCAAAAGAAATTCAATTTTTACCAAGTTCTTTCAGTCTCCCAAGAATTTTGCAGAGTTTGTAGTGTTCACTGAGTTTCAGTTGGTTAACATTGGAAATCAGTTTTGGAATAGTGTTTACCAAACAGGTTTGGCCAATGAAGGATTTCATTGCTTTGGGAAATAAAGTTTAACTATTTCATGTAATGATTGTAGCTGACTAAGGTAATAATTATTGGTAATTGTAAGCTATAAATGAGCCAACTTGACAATTTGTAAGGTATAAATAAAAGGTCAATTTGTGAATTCTAAAGTGTAATAAGCGAGCATGCAAGTGTATTGATTGAAGAAGAAAGTGTGAGCGAATTTTGAAGGATAGTCAAATATCCTTGAGGAGCACAAAATTTGATTAGATCAGAGAGGATCTAATGGAGCAAAAAAGAGATTTGTATTAGCAAATTAGTTGCATCTCATTCAAGTCCATTCATTGTTACTTTCTCACCATTGTAGCAGTGATTTCTAAATCTCTTAACATAGTTGGTCTAACAACCATTTTGTAAATCCTCTAACAAGGTGAAAATTCTATTGAATTGTTCTAAAGTCCTCTAGCAAGGCCACTCTTAGGAGGATGATTAAATCCTTTAACAAGGTCACACCTAATAGTGTGTTTTGTAACCTTTAATAGGGTTGGCTCCTAATAGGGCTCACTTCAGAAGAGTAAAGATCAATAGCTAGTTACTTGGTGGTTTTTCTCATATTGGGTTCTAGTGTCTCATGTGTTCATGTTATTTCTTTTATGATTACATGTTAATCACTGTGAATACTTAAAGATCAATAATAAGTAAATGTACACTGCATCTACCGAGTTACAACATTTATCTGTATGTTTATCAAGTGACAACAGTAACTAGTTTATAAGACATCTAAGGGATCTATGGATTTTTTGATGTGGTAACTGACTCACCCCCCCTCTCAGTTACTCTATCTATATTTCCAATAGAGGGATGGTATGAATATGAAATAGAGTAAATGAACGGGATAATCAAGATCAAGGACATACGAAAGGAGAATGGGATTATATAGGACTATAGATGGAGGATGGAGGAAATGAATCTAACAAGGATAAGGGATACAAGATATGGATAGGATGTCAAGATCAAATATGTGAAAGTGGATGGAAATATGTAGGATAATGGATGTATATGAAAAGTGAGCATGAATGGATGAAAGGAATAGGATAGTCAAGATCAAAGATGGAAAGGATGATGGAAGATAGATGTAAATATGGAAGATATGTAAGGCAATGTGGTATGGGTGGGAATTGTCCTTAGTGTATAATGCAAGTGGAAGGATAAGTGAGTGGCTATATATATGAATTCAAAAGATGGTGGATACATGATAAGGAAATGGAGGGAGGACTCAAGCATCTATTTACATGGATGGTATCCCGTGGTATTTATCTCTCTTTCTTTGTTATTTTAAAGCAATTTTTACTATTTTTCATAGATATTGGTAGAATGGTGAATAGAAGGATGAAATGGGTTAGTAGATGGAGGTCAAGGACTTATGAAAATGTTTGGATTAAGGGGGTGGAGCGACTGGGAGAATGAAATGGTCGATGGATGCTAGTTTGGATGACTTGTGTATCAATGGATGAAGGGGGTGGAAAGATTGTCATTGGCACAGACCTTGAAGGGTGATGGATAGGAGGAAATTTTGGAGGATATGTAGGAGAAAGTTTGAAGTTTGGGATATAGGGACCCAAAATGGATGAAGGAGATGATGCATTTAGGATTGTGGATTTTGGTACATAAGGACCCAAAATAGAGTTGCTAAATGGAAGTTTTGATAATTTATGAATAAGGGAAGCCTTTGGATTAGTGAAATAGGATGCCATTTTGAATTTTTCTTTCAAATTTATTACTTCATTAAGTACCTTTGGAATCCACAGAATTTTTGAATTTTTTATTTTCAGCCTTTGTAGCCTTTAGATTTTTTCTTTCTTTTGGATCATATTTTTCTTTTCTTGAACATGTCTTTTAGAGGGGACACGTTGATCCTTGGATTTATGTGGATATTTGGCTTTGTTAACTTTATTTTTGGCATATAATTTGCTTCCATTGGCCATGGTATGGTGCATGAGGATAAATGGTATGGAGAGCTTATGGATGAGATTATGGATGGTGAACATTGGAAGGAATTCAAGGATGTGTTCCTTTGTTGATCTTTATTAGGAGCATGAGGGGATGAAGTGGAAGAATTGGATATTATGGATGGATGTATGTAAGGACCCAAAATGGATGGAAGGGATGAAGGGTTTGTCTTTGGAACATAAAGACCCAAAATGGATGGAAATGAAGAAGGAATGGGAATATCAATATAAGGGCCCAAAACAGACTTGGAATATGGATGATGGGAGCATTAGGTTTGCATGGAGCAATTTTGGATTTGGAAGGAGTTAAAGGTGTAACAATATCTTGAGACATTATCTCTTCAATAGGATACTTATAATTTTTAATACAAGATGCGAGTCCATGTATATGGGGTCCATGAGTGGATTGGATAGGTGTGATAGGATCATGTGGAGGATTTGGATCATGAGGGGGATTATGAGGGATAATAGGATCTTCAGATGGATTGGGATCATGAAATATAAATGAAGGGGTACTTTGATCTTGACTTATAAGAAGATTATGTGGTGGAATGATTGGATCATGAGATTGAATAGAATCATGAAATGAAGTTGAGGGAATGGAACCATGAGATAGAATAATTTGATCTTGACATTGAGGAATCATAGTGGATGAAGTGGAAGGAAAATGTTCATGAAGTGGAGGATCAATAGATACTAACTCATGAGATGGAGGGGAATCAGTAATGGGTAAAATAGAGGTAATTCCTTGATCTTGATTACAAATAAGATACTGAGCTATATTAAGAGGGATAAATGGATTTTGAGAGATAATGGGATTATGGGATGGGAAATTTCTTGGATATAGAAGAGAAGAGGAATCCATAATAGTATTCTTTGGAAACATTTCTTGACATGGCATTGGGTGTATGAATTTAGGTGATTGGATCAATTTATTTTTAGTTTTGTATGTAGACAAGGTTTCTAGTGAGATAAACCTAGTGCAAGGTGGGGATGATGTTTATTCTGGAGGATTAGGACTATGTGGTGATTGGGAATTAGGTAGGGGATTGGGATGGTGGTTTTGGTCATTAAGCTCAAAGTATAGGGAATTACATGGAGGATTTGGGTTGGGTGGGACATGAGGATTATGGACTTAGAAATGTGGAGGAAGAGGACATGTGTCATAGAAGGTAGACATTTTCTTTTGATTCCAATTTGATAGGATTAATACATAATTCTTGAGTTCCTCAAATTCTTGGGCAATGAAATTTATGTTTGAGGAATTATGTGGGTTGTGAGGTGAATCATATGTAAATGAAAGATAATAGGGTGGATTTCCCTTGTCAAAGGCAAAAGAATAAAGAATGTGAGATAGATTAGGATTGGACATGCAATTTTGAGGATTAATTTGGCACATAAGTTGAATGGGAGGTATAAATCTAGATTTCCTTTAAAGATCTTCAACCATTTGGTTAAGCCAATTCTTATCCATGGAGCTTAGACGAAGAGTGATGAAATATGTTATGATGGATGAAATATGACCTTAGGACTAGGAGCAATTTTGGTTTTTGTTTTGAGTTGGATTGGATTTGATTTGATATTGGATGAAGGTTTGAGATAACCTTGATGTAGATAAAGACCTTATGATATTGAAAACAATTGGATGTTGGATTTGGATGATGATATCTTTTTCCACTTGGAGATGGACAAATTATCCTAAGTTGGAATAGGATACAAGATATATGACTCAATACTTGGTGATGGACAAATGATCCCAAGTGAGAGAGTGTAACTATGATAAGTTTTCTTAAGGATGAAGGTTCATTATCACACTTTTGAAATATCTTTCTATCTAAAGATTGGATTTAATCTTCATGAAGGAGAAAGATGGTTGATGATATTGGTTTGAGTTAGTCAAGGTAGCTAGGATTAAAGTCCAAGGTTTATGACGGTGCTCCTATGTCCAAAGTGGAAGATTTAAATATATGAAATTAGAAAGATTGATTTTGGATGAAGATGTAAATGGATTCAATTAGGAAATGATTAGAAAGGAATGAATTTGACAAGAGATTGGATTAAGAATCATGAGGATGGATCATTGGATGAGGGAATTAGATCTTGATGTGGATATTGAATCATGATTAGAATGAAGGTTAGGAATTTGATTGAATGATTAAGAAAATGAGGAAATGATTAGGAGGCTTGAGATTGATTAAGATTATGAGGAATGATTTGAATTATTAAGAAGTTGATTTGAAGAGATGCATAATGATGATGACTTTGATGGATAGAGAAGTGATGTGGAAAACATGAGCCTCTTTTTGTTATCATTATTTTTTGAAATGTTTTTTGATTTTGGATTTTTATGATATTTTTGGATTTTTATAAAACATAATATGCAAAGCATACAATGAAATAAATACAAGAAAATTTTAGATGGTGTGTCCCCTTCAAATGGGGAGTGTTTTGAACACAAGAATTTCAAATACACGAACAATCTATAAGGTTTTGACTAGGATAAACAATCTCAACCAGGAGTATCCTCAATATAAGCAAGGTACATGAGGCCCAATTCTATAGATAAAAGAAAATAATGCCACACAACTAGGAGGAGATGGTAACCCAAATCTCCACCTTCACTTCCCAAAGGTATAAAGTTATTTGGGGCTTAGCCAAGAGTGACAAAGTTTTACTTCCAAGAGAGGTGTCTTTCAATTCACCTCCTGATATTTATACTCTACTAGAATGCTAGAGTTGAGGCCATCCCAAGGGGGGATGGAATCCCCAAGCATGCCTCCTAAAAAGTGTAAAACAAGGCCACTTATTTCTTATGCACTCAAGATCACCCAAAGGTGTGAGAGGAGTAAATACGTAAGTGGTCTTAGCTTTAAAAGATACTTGTTCTTTCCCAATAGAGTTTTAGGTTTTGTAATCTATTCTTGAAGGCACTTGTGTTTATAGCATACAATGTTCTTTCCAACTTGATAGTGTCATCAACATAATAAATTGAGGATTCATCAAAAAATAATAATAATTGATTGACATCAGCATAAAAAATTTGATAGGGATAGAGAAAATTTCTTTAAGTCATTAATGATTGAATGTGTTCATTTTAAGCACCAAGTCCAAATGTTTTTGATTAGATAAACATGTTTTACAGGGATCCTGAAACCCAATAGCTAAAACATATAAGGTTGATAATAAGCATGAAAGTCCAACCAAAAAAGTTAAAGTTCAAAGGCTGATAATAAGCATAAAGCCCAGCCAAAAAGTAGAGTTCTAAGAAAAGACGAGGAAAAAAGACACGTAAAACCACGGCCGAAAGCTAGACCAAAAGCCAAAAGACAAAGAAAACAAAAGAGTAGGCAAGAGTTATTCCTCACTCTTTTGCTCCAGCTCTTACATAACCTGAGCAGCCTTGAAGGCTAGTTGGTTCTCCTCTGCTTCCAACTATTGCACCCTTTGGTCCCCTTGGTCTTGATCAAGAATGGTGTTGTCCTTTGCAGAGTTGTCTTCCCTTCTGGCTTCTTCCCTGTCTTTTCATTCCTCATCATCCTGCATTTCTCTATCTTTGATCCAGCTAGTAAGAGAGATGATGTTGTTGTTAATGGAGCTTAACAAAGAGAAAATCTGATTCGCAAGGTTGTGATTGTAGTTCTCTAGGTTGTGTATCCTTCTCTCTACCAGACTGAGCCTGTCAGCTGAATCCGTCCTCCTGTTAGCATCCATCCCTTTCCTTGTTGCCTCAATATGTCTCACTTTTTCTTTGACCTCCTCCAGCTCATGGAAAAGCCATTTGATTGATCTAAAATTGTCAATCATACTGTTATGACAAGAGGTTCATCCTTGTCTCCCTAGCTCTATCCAAAATAACCAGTATCACTGGGTCAATGAGCTCTTCTAGCCATTGTTCCTCTTGATTTTCCATGAGGATTTGGGGATTCATGGCCTCCCTGAAGATGCCCATCTTCAAAGTCTTGACATTAAAGTTTATCCAAGCTTTCCTCCTATCATCAACCTGCACTTCCCCTTCCACATACCTTGCATTCTCCTCTTTCTTTTCCTCAGGTTGGGCATGGAGGTGGATAGGAGATAGGGGCAACATAGACGCCTCCTCAAACTATGAGCGCACATCCTCCAAACTCTCCCTGTTGCGTTTCTTCCTTCCACTTTCATCCTTAATTTCCTCTTGTGTCTCCTTAACCACCTCCTCAGACTCCATCTCCTCCTCATCATCACTAACTCCCTCCTCATCCTTCTCAAGAGGCTTTTGCCCAAGATCCCTAGGGCTTTTTCTGCTAGGGGTTATGAGGGAGGGAAATTTTTTAGCTTGGTGAATTGCTAATTTCCCCAAAAAAGAGATCCCTCCTTCCTTAGAGCTAAGGCTTTGAATTTCATCCGAGTTAGAGGAGTAACTAGAGCTATTAGACTCCACCTTCTCTACTTGAGGGGGAGCGATGTTTATAGTCTGAGCCTTAAAGTGCTCATGGATAAGCAGCAACAACCCCTCATGCAGAGTTGGGTTTGCGGTGGGCTTCTTTTTGAAGCTGTCCACCGCCTTGCTTATCGAGGTTAACAAATAATATGGAAAGGAAATATTTGCATTATGTCATAAATGATTCAATATAAAAAAGTGGTGTGTGCGAGCTCTATCAAACCTAGGGTCCAACATGATGTACTTGATAACAGCTCTCAGAACATACCTCCACCGCTTCTTCATGGAGTCGGGGACATAGTAGGTGTCAATCTTTCTCAACGCCTTTAGTTCCTTCTCACTCTCCATAAACTCCCTTACCACATTGGCTGAGAGCTTATTCTGCTTGAAGAATTTAAAACCCTCATTAGGGATTTCGGTGACAGTTGCAATCACCTCCTCAATTATCTAGAAGTAGACCCCATTCACCTTCACCTTGCCATCCTTCCAAGACCCCACCATGCTTTTGGTCACCTCCTGGTCAAAACCATGCAGCTTCATGATATAATTTGTAACCCCACCCTCTTCTAGCTTTTCCCACACCTTCTCCCTACTTCTCCATTTGTCATAATCTCCCACCGGCTCCTTTCTGCACCTTTCGCCTACCATTTCTACACACTGCCCACCCTCTTTACTCATGTGCTCCTCACTTTGTGACTGAAAGGGACCACCGAGAGTTAGCAATAACCAAAGAAAAATAGCCTTGCTATTGTTCCTAAAGTGAGTGCAAAAAACAACCCACAAAGCATGTTGATTAATCAATAATGCATTACTACAATTATGATTTCCCATGCTTCCATATTGAAAAGTACCCTTATTACTTAAAACCTTCATAATCATAATGATGGCTTGATTTTCTCCATACTTCCTTTGATCTTGTCCAAGTCAATCACACTTTTAACATATGCTGATAAACAAATTTTAGGAAGCCAAGTCATTTTTTGGTCTGCGCTGACCCCAATGTTCACAAACCTGTCGGCGACCGTGTTTGCTTCTTAGAAAATATGTGTGACATGGATTCTATTAAATTTGGTGAGAGTCTCACGAGTCTCATCAATTAGATTTGCAATCATCCATGATGGATGTGAGTTACCAGTAATGCACTTTATAATGTTATTTGAATCCCCTTCGAGCCATAAATTGGTTACACCAATTTCAAAAGCCAGTTTTACAACATTGCACGCAGCATTGGCTTTTGCAAAATGATTGGTTTGGAATCCCATTAGGAGAGAAAAAGCCATAATACTATCTCCATTTTCATTCCTTATCACGCCTCCACTACCTGAGGAGCTAGGGTTTCCCTTCAAGGCTCCGTCGAAGTTGGCTTTGTGCCATCCTTCAGGGGGAAGGAACCAATTGGCTTCCTATCTTTTCCTTGAACCATCTTTAACCTTCTCCTTGATCCTGCCTCCTAACTCAAATTCTCCCCCTTCCTCATAGAAAATTTTTCCTTTATGTTACTGAAAATATTTCTCCCAATAACTAAAGCTGGCTCCTCCCTGTCTCTGAAAATCTTGTTGTTTCTCTCCTTCCATATGCTCCAACAAAAATGGGGCAAGATCTAGGAGCTAATTTCCTTCAAGACAGACCCATTGAACAAGCCATGCCATTGACAGAAAAAGTCTAGGAGGTTAGAAGGATAGCACCAGTTGTGGCCTAAGTCCTAGGTGAGGAGGCCCCAAACTGTCTTAGAGAAAGAATAGTGAATGAACATATGATTGCCTGTCTCTGACTCTTCTTTACACAAAACACATCTTTTGGGCATGGTGTGACCTCTTTTGATGAGATTTTCCTGGATTAGAGTTTTGTCCTGAAGAGCCAACCAAAAAAACATGTTGACTTTTGGTGTAAGACTAGGGATCCAAGCCCTTGACCAAGGGGGAGACTCATTTAAGCTCCATAAAGAAAAGTACCCTGAGGCAACCGAATAGATCCCATTGGCATTATCCCTCCAAACTAGTTCATCCTTATTGATGCTAAGGGACAAGGAATTAAGCATTATCATGATTGGTTTGAGGTCATATGAGATAATGGAAAGGTCCCTCCAACCTTGTTCGGTCTTGTAATTGCTAACTTTGTGCCCATAAAGGTTGATACAATCATTAGCCCAGAACCCATAACTAGGGTTGTTTGAAAGAGGGCCCTGAGATAGCCAACTATCTGACCAGAATAGAATGTCCTCCCCATTACCTAGCTTCCAGGAGACTTGTGAGTTAGCCAAGTCCTTGGCTTTTAAGAAACCATTCCAAACAATAGAACCTCTTGGGATGTCCTCACTGAAGAGGGTGAACTGAATAGAGGGCCTCTTTATATACTTATTAACTACAGTATCTCTCCAATCCCTCATGCTAGTAAAGATGAGCCAGATTTTCTTATCCAAGAGGGCCTTATTGAGGTGAATGAGCTTCCTAATTCCCAGATCACCATTCTTCTTGGGGAGGCAAACTTTGTCCCAAGAAACAAGGGGGTACCTTTTGTTCCTTTTAGCTCCCGTCCACAAGAAATCCCTTTGGATTTTCTCCATCATCTCAACGTATTTCACTGGTATGGTAAAAAGGCTCAGAGCATATATCGGTAAGTTTTGAAGGATGGATATAACTAGTTGGCATTTTCTAGCTTGGCTAAGAATGGCTTCTTTCCAGCCTGCTAGTTTCTTACTAAACCTTTCCATGATGCCATTCTAGAAGGAATCTAAAGGGGTCATTCCCAAGGGGAGACCAAGGTAGGTAGAAGGAAGCTTCCCCACTTGACATCCTAGGATTCTAAAGATTCTCTTCTGTCTTTCCTCTAGAGTATTGATAAAGAAAATAGAACTTTTGTCCCAATTGATGAGCTGCCCCGACCCTCTAGAGTAGGTATCCAAAGTGTCTTTCATAGCCTTTTCCTCCTTGACTAAGGCCTCTCCTCCCATAATAGTGTCATCTACAAATTGCTGATGCATAAAGGGGGTGCATTTGGAAGGGGGTGCTATGAAACATTTGACCAAGTCCAAATGTTTCATAGCAAGCTTCTATGCCCCTTAAGCATTCAAGATTGTGTGAGAATATTTCAAGCCCAAATTGAAATATTTCATCACATCATTCTTTAAACTTTAAGCATTCAAGAGTGTATTTTGCTATCTAACCATTCATTCCAATGAAAAGCTTGTCAATTCCCTTAAGACACTCAAGATTTTGTTTTGTCATTCTACACATCCATTTCAATGAAATCTTGTTCATTCCTTTAAAGCATTCAAGATTGCATTCTGTGCATCCATTCCAATGAAATGTGTGTAAATTCTCTTTAGGACATTCAAGAGTATGTGTGCAATGTTAATTTTAAATGCATTTGAGAGTTTGTTTAGATTTTGGTACTAGTTGCAACATTCATTCCAAGGACAAATGATAAAACCATACAAGTTCATTTATCCCTTAAGTCTAAAGTCCTCCAAAGTTTGTCCCTTGTAATAAAATCTGATTGGTAATCCTTGTAAATCAAACAAATAGTGAGTTAAGAATCAAGAAATTAGTCAATCTATAAAAAATCTAAGATGACAAAATACATGCATAGACAAGAAAACTTTAAATATGACAGAACGAAGGCAACAAAACAATACCAAGTATGATATACCTAATACTTACACTTGTAGATTACAGATGACAACATGACTTCACAGATGACAAATCTCACAGATGCTAGAAAAAGCAAAGACAACAATCAACTATAACTATAGATTTTTAGCTACCCATAATGCAAATGATAGAACATTAACTGTAAAGATGACAATTAATAGAAATTATAGGCTTTTGGCCACCCACAATGCAGATGACAAAATATTAAACTGCAGAGCTAACAATCAATAGAAATTATAGGGTTTCAGTCACCCACAATGTAGATAACAAAATATTACATTGTAGAGATGATAGTTAATAGAAATTATAGGTCTCTAGCTTCCCACAATGTAGAAGACAAAACATTAAATTATGGAGATGTCCAAACAACAAAGATGACAAAACAAAAATAGTTTGCAATTTTTAGGTGGTTTATGAAATTTGTCACATGAAAATGAGGATTTGTGTAGATGATGAAGTATTTTTGTAGATGACATTGCATCCTAACAAAGATGATAGTGTGTGGCTCTTTAGAAAAAATTATGAGTTTTGACCAAGTTTAACTGTAAAAAAGGGACGTGGGTTCCATCGGGTGTGCCAAAATGTATATGTGAAAAACCTACTTGTAGGGAGCATGCCTAAACAAGGAAAATGTTTGTTGTACATGTTCATATATCAAGATTCAAAAAATTAAGACAACTAAAATTACTTGCATTTTACTAAGCTAATCAACCAATAGATATGAGTCCCACACAACCTCAGAGTAGCTCAACAAGGGCACCTGTGTGAGCCTTGTTGGTCTGCTCTACTTGGAGGGATGTGTATGTGCTCTTCCAAAGACAATAGTTAAGTCCCAAGATGATTAAAATAAAGTGCAAGATGCATGAAGCTAACTAGATGTGAGGAGAATGCTTCAAACAATAGTTATAGATGTAGCCATGCGCAAAGCATTGAAGGATGGTGAAGTTGGATGCAAGAAAATAAACTAAGTTAACCATGCAAATAAAATAAAGCTAGCAACTACCAAAGGTTAACAAAATGCATAAAACTACTAAGAACTCTCGAATTATAGTAGCATGATAACAATGCAAATGAGGGAGATAAAAAATGCTTTAGACAAGGGCTCTATTTATAGGCTTGAGGGAGACCTTAAGGAGGTGGCATCTATGTGGCATCCACATAGGTTCCACAAGGGAGACATGTAGGCTAAGGGGACAAGCCATACAAAGGTCAACATAAGTCTTTTTTGTGATTAAGACAGCTCAAGGTGTTCTCACACATGTGTGATCAACCTTGATGAAATGAATGGGGGACAAGTGTGTAAGACGCTTTTGGCAGAATTAATGAGAGGGGGGCTTTCTTGGGCTTTGAGTTGCTCACACGTGTGAGAAACCACTTAGGGGCTAAAATGTGTTTAAGAGGGAATTTAGGATAATAAAGTAGGATTAACTAGTGGGTAGGCTTAGAAGGATGAGAGTGATGAGTGGTAGAAGAGGTTTTAGGTAGGATTAGGATTAAGTTAAAAAAGATTTAATTTAATCATAGGATTATAGAATTTAATAAAGTGGAGGGAAATTAAATAAATTGGAATTTATTTAAAGGGGGGTTTATGGAACACTATGCATTAAATAAATTTAACACATTATAGGGGATGCATTTAAATTTAATTTAAATACTTTAGGAAAGTGAACCAATTTAATTAAACAAATTTAATTAAATAAGTAGAAGAATATGATAAATATAATTAATTAATAAATAATCAATTATACTGTCAAGGGAAATATTAATAAATTAATATAGTGTTTAGGATAATTTTAAGTGTGTACAAATCCCATGTTAGTTGTTCTCACATTTTTATTGAAACTATTTGATCTACAAAATCTTGTTGTGTTTCCTAAGTTATTTCAAATTTGACATGTCATAACTCTATTTCCATATCTTGGTCCAAATTGATTAATTTGAAGCCTACAGACCCTTTGTAATATGTCTAAAATTATTGCACTTATTAACCAACTCCATTGGTAATTATGTTATTCATCCCAAGGGTCTACTTGTTGCATTGTTAGTTCTTTCATGCATTCTCACATTTGATCTTTGATTAGGTTTTCTAATTCACTAGATCTATGTCCATAAATAGAGAAATTAAATAATAACAAAAAAAGGGTTTAGAATATTGTTCACAATTTGGCTAGGTCAAACATTTTGATGTCATTTATGGCAACATATCAGTCATGTGAAATGAGTTGAGCATGTAGATGAAGTAATGATAATTAGACTTAGAAAATTGTCTAAGTGTTATGTAGTTTATCTAGTAGAATAGTTAGAGTTTTGATTGGTAGGCTTTATAGGCATATTATGGACATGTGTGAAGTTAGGTATGGCTACCAAAGATGATGATGATGATGTATGTAAGCTCATAGGACAATACATATATAGTTATATTGAATTTACTAGTTATAGTATTCTACATATTCATGTTCCTCCTTACAATAGGAGTTATCAAGTTTTATGCTCACACGTTAGTTGTTCTCACATTTCTATTGAAACCACTTAATCTACAAAATCTTTTTGTGTTTCCTAATTTGTTGCAAATATGGGATGTCATAACTCTATTTCCATAACTAGGTCCAAACTAATTAATTTGAAGTCTACAGTCTCTTGCAATATGTCCAAAATTGTTGCCCTTATAACACATAATTCCATTGGTAATTATTTTATTTATTCCAAAAGGTCTTCTAGTTGCATTGTTAGTTCTTTCATGTAGTCTCACATTTGATCTCTGACTAGGTTTTCTACACTCATTAGATCTATGTCCATAAATAGAGAAATTAAAATAATAACTAAAAAAAACACTTATATGTGTAATCCTTAATATTTCCATGTTGGTTGCATGCAAATAATCCTCCATTAAATTGTCTCCTTGGATATCTAGGTTGTTTAGATCGATTAGGTGCTTGATTATTATGATCTCCTTGTTGATTAGGTTGATAATTTACAAGTTCTCATTCTTTTATGATTTTAGATCCTTTAGCTGATTCTCCTTCATTGTAGTTTATTCTTGTCATATCTCCAATATGTCTTTGTGCCATAGTTTGTTCATCAAGTTTCTTTGTGCTTGTGTACAACTTCTCAAGATGTTTCTTGGTTTGTGTAAGATCTCCTTTTACAATTATATTATACTTCTAAAGTTATGCATACTTCAATTTTGTACTCTCAAGTTCAGATGTCACTTTAGTAAGTTGTGATCTTAGATCTACATTCTCAAATCTCAAATTTGATTGTTTATTTATCTCATCTTCCATCATTCTCATCTTCAGTGATGTGATTCCAAGTTCATGCTTCAAAATTGTATTCTCCTTCTTAAGCTCTATAGTTGACTCATAATCCTTGATTTATTCTAGTGATTCTTTTTCCTTTGATATTGAGCTTTTAGTATAATTTTTCAATTTCTAAATAAAGTCTTGTGCATCTTTAAGCTTTATTTCCAACTTGGTTTTTTCATCATCAACCAAATATAATTCCTCAAGAGTTTCTTCGAGATTCTTCTGAAAATCCATTGAATTCATAGTTATCTCCCTCAAGCTATTAGACTTCTTCTGAGTAAATAAATGTTAGAAAGTGAAGTGCACTAATATAAATGATAGGGAGGAGGGGGTGGGTGGTGGTTGGTGAATCAATTATGTAGTTTAAGTAACTTTATGCCCAACTATGGAAATCATTTACAACTCTTAAACTTACATATAAGAATATATAGAAAAGTAAAACCATGCACAACATATAGAAATTCATAATACTATATTTTGTTAACTAGGGAAACCCTGGCCAAGGGAAAACCTTGGTGGGGATGGTACCAACAAAAAGACCCACTAACCAAAAGTATCTTGTGAAAGACATTGACCCCATTAGGAGTCCATTACATGCACATAGTGTATTTTTCCTTATGAGAGGACTAGGCCTTATTAGAAGCCTCAACACTATTCGGATTTGTAATTATAATACAAAATAGAAGTTGAGCATACTGCCCAAACATGCATATACAACTTTACAAGTTATATGAATAAATGCAAAATCTTGATCATGTTGATATCTTGAATATCTAATTTTTCCTTGTAGTTCCACACATACCAAACTTTATACAATAGTCTTCTCTACTCTAATCATCAAATTTGCATATATACACTATCATAAAAGTGCACATATATAAATCATATCAGTACAATATAACTTGCAACTTCAGTAAACAAAAGGTTCTTCCTTTATACCAAAAACTTTTAACTATTAGCCTTTCTCTTCTTCACACGTTACCAAATCCTCATATTAAGTTTTACCAATTAGGCCCAACTTTTTCAAGTAATTACTTTGACAAGTCAAAATAATTTCTTAACCAAAAACTTAGTATTCTCTCAGTTTCCATACTTTATGATGTTATACCCACTATTGAAAATCCAATTAAAACTCATGTAAAATTTATCCAAAAGTTTAGCGGCCTTGTACACATATTCTATACTATTCATACTGCCTTCCCTTAATAACACTAAACTTTATATGCCTTATGTGAAGCTCACCAAACAAATCTGTTAGATAGTTTCCTATAAACTGCCTTATACTTAAATCATTTTTAAAGTATTCTTTTATCAAACTTGACCTTTGAATTCTAACATTTTAATACTAAAGTATGTTTCCATTAATGACAACCCTATGTATACTACTTTATCCAAATTTCTAACAAGTTGATCTACCATAAGAAAATGGGGAGATAGCCAAGGGTGGCCCTTACATTGCTTATGACTCTCAAACTAGACATCTAGGTGTTTTTTCCAATATGTCGACAAGTATTGAGATATCACACCCCCAATTTCTACATCTAAGGAATAATAAAATCCATTTCAACCTTAAAATATATGGATCTTGGTTAGTGAACCCAAGATACAAAGTTCTTAGTGATGAGGTTAGGTAAATACTATACTCCTTATTTAAAACACATAAAGACATGAATTGAAGGCAACTCAAGGGCAAGGGTCTACCTCAAGAACTAAGAATATGAGAACACAAATTGATTGGTGGCTAGTGGTTAGGCCATTATGAATGTCACTATTGTCACAAAGGTTTGCACCCTTGTACAAAGTCTTACGTAAGGAAAACCTTGTGAAACATGGAAACAACCTCCAAGCTATGGGACTTGAATTGTGAGGATGAATCTCTAGAGAAGGCCGACTTCCTCTTACTATCAGGGTGCACCTAACTATTCTTTGAGAGAAAAAAGGGAGAAAGAGAGCATGGAAGAAAATCTACCTATTCTAATCTAAAGAGGTAATGCACCAAAATAGAGTGTTCAAACCAATCTCTGCCCATACATGCACTATTGAAGCATTATGACACCAAAAGATATACACATTTAGACTTGTTTTGATCTAACAACCACATGTAGATCAGAAAACAAGAATGAATGACACAAGGAAAGAGAGATTCACTTAGATGTCATTCATAGGTCGAAGAGATACAGTCATGCAGATCATAGATTTCTACAAGACATCAATGAGAGGCAAAGGATTCTTGCACTTTCACATCAATGGCTGAAGGAGATAAGTAGGGTGTCATTCAATTCAGAGGCAAAGGGAATTTTACACTGAAGATTGCAGAGCAATATTAGAGAAAACAGAGAAGGTTCAACCTTTGAAAATTTACAAAAAATTCCTTTATAGTTTAGGCATGACTGAGATGTCCTCTTACTGAAGTTACTCCACAATCATTGCCATTAAGTCCTATAGAGAATAATCATGGGGATCTAGATGTAATAATGTCTAATCTTGTTGGAACAGGGTCCTAAGAAGATAGAAATGGCGCCATTAAATCATCTGAGCAAGTAGATGGATCAGATTAGAGGTGTTGGAGTGTTCTCTTGGGGATAGCAGTCATTCCAGAGTGGTTGGCATCAATCACAAAGATCAGATCACGTGGGAAAACTTGATTTCCCCTATTCTAGCTTGTTGATCAACAAAGTCAACAAATCCTATGAGTAGAATGAGCCACGTGGGCCAATGATCTTCCTTTATTTTTCCACCCCGCAAAGTCCCTACGTGGTTGATCGCATCTTTTAACTAAGTTCCACCTCCTCAGAACCTTGATCGTGACAGCCACATAACCGCCAGCCCAACTGTCCATGCTAACCGTTAATACCCTGGCTGAGCCTGCTGGGACACGTGTGGCAAGTGGGCTTCCCTGCAATGTTTAATCTTCATGAAAAGTGCTGATCGTCGATCTCTATGAGATCAACGATCGGAAAGGTCCTCATTATATTGTGCATGCGCCCATGAACACCTCGGCAGCTACCTGGTCTGACTCGGCACTACCCTGGAATACAACTGGCACCACCCTGCAACCTATGAAATAAACTTGGTCCCATAAGGACATGCGACAACAAGGCACTTGCTCGCATTATTTAATCTCCTTGTATCTTGTTAATGCGAGGAAGCACCAGCCCTTAATCCTCTTTAAATCTACGACGATCAAAACTCTATAGAACTGCATATTTGGTCAGCTAGATGGGCCAATGAGATGCCCTCATTGCACTCTAACTCAACTAACAATCCGCCATGGAGGACAAGCTATCAATACATCTGAGAAAGTGGGTTCGTGATGTCACACCAACAACATGTTGTAAGGGTGCATACCCGCATTACTTAAAATCCTCGCATCTTCATATTGCGGGCATGCACCAACCATTGATCCTGGGAGATCTGACTGTGTAAGGTATGACTGAGAACATAGGATTCCATGGGACATGTGTCACAAAGGGGCATGCTCGTATTGTTTAATTTTGCTACAACTTCATCTTGTGGGCATGCACCAGTCGTTGATCTTGGAAGATCTAACGGTGCTCGTAACACACACTTTCTGAACCTGCGTAACTACCCGCCGTGATGTCACCCAGACATGCATCACCAAAGTGCTTCCCCGTACTATCAAAAAGTTTGATGAAGCTCAGAATGTGGGAAAGAGGGCACCAATTGAATCACTAGCTCAACTTGCCACCCTGCCTACCCTATCTGCGATGGCTCAGAGAAGATGGACCCATCTGAACAACAAGGACCCACCGAACCACATGTCGCCAAGGAGCTTCCCTGCAATATTTAAAGATTGTACATTTAGAGAATGTAGGAAAGTGCCCACCGTAGATCTAAACCAGATCTGATGGCGTAGAAAGCTGCAGGCTGACGGAACAAAACATAAGGTTTTATCATTTTTTTTTGATATTGAGAAGATGGAAGGTGACCATTAGGCGGGGCAAGCATTCAAAAATTTGAATCTTGGCGGGAGGAAAAATGGATAACAATCACCTATCACCTAATTTATATAAGGTTTGATGGCTTCTTATACTCTTAATAAAAAATAATTTTCATACTTAATAATAAGTTTCCTAATGGCGAGAAAGATTCCTAAGTCCAATACCTCCTTTTTTTCATTCTATAGATGTGCCAACACCAATACAATGTTAAAAATGAATATTTCCAAAGTTTCATTACCTTAAGACATAATTTACTATGGATATTATTCTTCCTTGAATGTTGTATAAATTTATAAATGATTAATTTGAAACATAAGTTAGCACCTTGTCTAATGGTTGAAATCAAAACAATTCTTCTACCTTCACAAGGATGGTATAAAAATTCCTAAGAAGCAATGGAAGTCATAGTTTCCTTTGCCAGAGACCTAGATAAAAGATTTGAGAAGTTTCTCCACTTTAGATAAATAGCTTTGGAGGGGAACCAACTAGAGGAATAATAAACATGGATGGTGGAAAGGTTATTAGAATAATCCTAGAATTTTCTAATCAAGTTATTAAAGAGGTATGGTGATCTGATACTAAAGTCAATTTTTAAATACCTTTACTATGACTTGCCAAATTTTGAAAGGAGAGATTCTAGAGAAAAAGGGGTACCCTAAAAAATGGACTATTTTTCCAATGATTAATGTACTTCTACCCAAAATACTTAAGCCAACTTCATTTGGGAAGGATGACTATATGTAGCAAGGAGTCCTTCATCATATGATGTTGGACTCGAAGGCCTAGCAAAAAAATTCTAAGCATTATGGTGTCCCCTTGATATTATATTTTCTTTAATAAGAGCAAATGTTTCATAAAAAAGAAAATCATTAATGAGTTTATTGGGAGAAATTGGGAAGGGTTATCCCCTTAACACATGACTGAGAAACAACTCACATGCCTATAAGTAGTTGAAGCCATCAAACACCAAAATATAAAGTCCTATAGTAATAGGGAAACCTAGTCAAATGGAATTGAAAAGGCTAAGAGAATTCTATTGCATGATGTGAGAAGATGCAAATGATAAGAGAACTAAACCATGTGAATAAACTAGGGGAAATATCTAATCACCTAAAATATGGCAAGAATGAATGATCATCCTATATAATTGTAGGTATTTGCAAAGTTTAATTCGATAGAGACATCATACTTCTAGGAATGGGGAGCTCAATTCATTCCTAAAATTCAAGAGATGATTAAGCATCAAGGTCAAAAAATGATTTTTATAGAATTAGATATGCATATTTCATATAAAAATATGTAATTTGGAAAACCATTTTTACCCAAATAATTATGAAGCTAGATTTTAGATTACATGTTTATTTTGTAGGCTATATGTGTTACTTTGATGGCTCGGATTTAAAACAATGCTATGTTTTTAAGTTGATACTAATGACTATGATGATTTCTTGCATAAATTGTTGATCTCTATAAATGATAAATAAAAATGTTTACATCTTGGTAAATTATTTGTGATGTTTGTGGGCCACATCTTTCACAACTTGGTGACAATACAATAAGGTGCCAATTGCATCATAGTGACCTTGTTTATATTTTTCAAAGAGCTCATTTATCCTTCAAATATGGTGAGAGGTGTATCTTGACAAAATTATTCACTAATCATTTTCATTTTTAAGCATGCACATTGGTCTAGTTTTTTAATGATGAAAATGCTTCTATGGTTATTGGAGAGTACATTTGTTTATCATAATAGTTATTGTCATTGTACATTGAAACAAGATAACATAATGAATATAGGGGGAAATGATGATAATTTGGAAGTTGTTAAAGAAGCATAAACTTAAGTAAATGTGCAATAGAAGTTTGGACAAGTAACTCATAATATTATCTTTGTTATAACTTATAGTAAACATACAAGACCAACAAAATTACTACAAGCATAAATGAACAATACTATAAATCTCTACAAGCACAAATGAATGATACTATAAAGTTAAGGTTTCAAATATTTATGAATAAATATAAGATTGTTTATATTACATTATCTATGTTGTATTGCAAACACTCTTTGCCTTGGCCTTATCAATTCATGGAGGTGCAAAACACTCTATTCTTTCTTAAAAAACTAATGTCTTATATGAAGGGGAAGTAATCATATGCTTTCAAAAAATTATCACTAAGAGATCAGCTAACTAGTAAATACTAATATTAGTGTTCAAAATAAATAAAATGTAAGCTAAATATATAATAATTAAATATATATAAACATGTTCAACATTAAGATCAACCATAGATATCTTTTAAAATTTCTTCAAAGTTTACAAACATCATTGAATTCATTAAAACACATTTCCCTTGGTCTGGGGTGGAGGAGAAGAATCAACTCCATCTTATTGCTTGGGATCATGTTTTTAAACCCAAGAAGATGGTTGTTCTAGGAATTAGGATTATTATAATTATTAACAAATCCTTGTTGGTGGAACAACTCTGGAGAACTTTTGGTGATTCTAGAGAGCGAAATCATATTTGGAAAGGTAAATATTTGTCTTATTTGGAAAAGTTGATATTTGTCTCATTGTTCCTATTTGGATGACTTCTTAAACTCTCCAATAGTTCTAAATGGCTCCCATTTGTGGAAATATAGCCAAAAGATTAAGGAGATTATGGCCTAAGGTCTTAGATGGAAGGTGGGAATGGTAGTACAATTTTGTTTTGGGAAGACAAAAGGCTCTTGAATAAACCTCTTTGAAACCATCCTATTTTTTCTCCTTTTATGGATCCCTGTAAGGAGTCCTTTAAGCCCTTGGTTGGTATATTTGATAGAATTTAAGCTAGACAACTTTGGTTAGTTATTTTCTAGGTAGCTTTGGTCGTTCATCACTACGAATGATCCACCTAATGAAGGCCAAGTTACATGGACTTATTTATACTTTCATTACATGTCGAGCAAGTCAAAGGTTGCCGAGCACCCTAGTGTAGACCGAGTCACAATATATGTCAATAAATAAATAAGTAAGCTGAGAAAAGAATATATAGTTTATGTCGAGTGAGTCAGTATCTACCAAGCTTGTAGAAGCTAAGGGACATCACAAATGTTAGTTATGACTGAGCGTCGGGATATTCAATTGTCGAGTAAACCAGTTTTGGCATATGTGTTTATAATGACACAGACACTTATGTAAATCATTTTGGTAGACTTCTATACGATATTTATGGATTCTAGTGATAACTAAGGAGATAATTACACATTTTGTTAGAGGACACCAATCCCTAGAAAGGCAAAGTAACCAATCAAAAAATTAGGACTAAGTGACAAAAGGGTGAATTATAGATCATTGATTATGATCTAGAACTTCCCTAATTGTCTATTTAATAAGAGACCAAGACCTCAATTAGTATGTGAGTAAATAATGATTGTGTATGCATGTGAAGGATAAAAAAAATAGTGGAAGAAGGCATCAAGTGAAGGAAATCATATACTAGCATCAAGTGGCTTAAGATCCACTTGATGCCTTCTTTCCTCAAGTTTCTTTATTCTTTATTTAATCTTATAAGGAGATCAATTGAGGAAAGGAAAGATGAGATCCATAATCTAGCATCAAGTGCTAACCAAATGATCATGTACTAAGACATTATAACCAATGTATTAGGACAAATCTCTTGACAGAGTGGTTTTAACACACCTAGTTAAATCTCTTAACACAATGCTTAATTCATTGTGAGTTTTAAATCCTTTAATCAAGGTAGACTTAATAGTCTTGTAAATCTCTTAATAGGGAAGAATCCTTATAGGGTAGATCATCAGAAGTGATCAACATCATTGTAGCCCTAATAGGAAAACTTTATGGTTGTAGTCGTGAATATTTGTGGGTGTCATCCCCACCCTAGTTTTACCTTCACCTTGGAGGGTTTCTGGGTAACCAAAATCATTGTGTTATGCACTTCATTTTACTTTTCATGTTGGTGAATGAGATGCATAGCTAGATCTACTTTAGTTTTGTAGTTTATGATTACATGGTGTATGATCTAACATATGAGATAGATTAGGAGTGAATGCAATCAATTTATTATTTAGTTTCAAGAAGTTAAATTTTTATAGATCCTGATTCACCCCCCTAGTATCTTTCTTCCCAATAAGACTTCCAACACCTTTCTGGGCTAAATCCTGGGTGAATTTCTTTATTATCAAGATTAATATTGAAGTAACTTGATAAGTAATATTCTATATGAGAAATGGTGCATATTATTGCACCATTCTCTTATCTTTTTATGCTACTTGGTGTAGTTGAACTTAATGTATTGTTCTAGCACATTTTTGAACTTTTTAAAGACATTCAACATGTTTTTTTTTTCATAACTTGCCTATCCTAGTTCACATTGTCTTGTCATCCTAAACGAGATCAAACCTATAATTATGTCCCCTATACAAGTGATCTAATGATGTTAAGGTAATTGTGCATCACTGAAAATATATCTAGTATTAGTTTTTGTTTGATGTTTTTTAATTTCTAGATACCCAATTGGGCAAATTAGAGATTCCAACTTTCATATTTTCACTACTACTTTTTGGGTCAAGATTCAAAATTTTAGGCTAGCATTAAAAAAGTAGGGAAATGAGTTATTTTGTAGGAGGGCCATAATTATAAAGAATTCAAGGGTGTGAGTTCAGGAAAAGGTGATAATTCAAATTTTACACACTTAAGAAAAATAATCAAGTCAAAATATTTCACCATTTGATTTTTTTTTGCATTTATAAGTTTTTAAGATCTCCTCCTAATTTTTTTTTGGAGTCATATTTGAGGCACTAAATAATCTCATACGACCCCAGAAAATTAGAGACAACCATAAGAACCCCATTCTGTTGTAAAGAACTCGAAGATATTTTCAATGGTGTAAGTGATTAGTCAATCAACATCCTATATCACATGTTATGCTTCCCAGAAGTTGGACCACTTTTTTTTTGGAACTGTCTATTTTTCTACCTACTCCTAATTTAAATTATAGATCCTTTGTTTTGGCGCCCAACCACCAATTTTCAAAATATAATTTTTGTTCTTGGTTCAAAACCTAAAATATGTTATTTAAGGCCCATCATGGCAGTGGAAAGTCATTTTTGGGAGCAGGTACTATGAGAAGGGGTTTTCTCCAAAATCTGATAGCATTGTATCCCATTGGGCATATAGTGGGGCTTATTTTTAATTGTAGTGAATGTAATAGGTTCTCAATTTAGATAATAGAAATTCCCTTTCTATTGTGTTCATTTGTGTCTCAAGTTGTGCCCTCATCAACAAGTCTATATCTTTAATATTCTCCTTCAGATATTACACCCTCTATTCAAAATTTGATTATTCCTACATTTTAATCTTGACAATTGCTAACATAATAGTTATCTATCAACATATATGCCAAAATGTTGGAACTATAGGTATAGGCTTGTACTTGAAGGAAACACCCAATATTAGAATTGAACATGATTAGAAATCATTGTTTAACAATACATATTTGTACATTTGTAACTAAGACTTATAGGTGTAGGTGGCAATTAATCTATCTACATCAACATTTGATTTTATCATCAATCTTTCTTTATAGTTGTTAACTTAATCTCAAGGCCTAACTGATATGCAATAGATCCTTGACCTTTAAACCTTCCATAGTATATCCCATGACACTTCTTAGCATTGTTAATTCCGAAGTTGTCAAAGTTGCATCTTTTCCTATATATGAGATCACACCTTAATTTAGATAGGAACATGCCCCTAGATATGATCATTATTTTATTCACATCCCAAGCACTCATACATTAATCTTATACATCTTTACATAAACATTCTAATCATAGACCCAATTTTAATTCTGACATATCAATCAACAATCACAATGTCACATTACTTAAACTCATCCATATCCTATTTTAAAAATATATCATTTCATTATATCTCACTTCTATTTAACACATTTATTTACAATCTCAATTTTCTAACTTCATTCATACTATTACACTCCAAATGTTTGTACCTAATACAAGTCTCATTACTTAAATAACTCATTCAATTACTTAACTGCTACATAGTTTAAAAATGAAATACACAGTTCTCTTTCAATATAATATATGCTTTGTCTTATCCCTTATATTGAAACATGATACTCCTGAGTCTTTTTCCCATATAAGTTAAATGGTGGGTCTCAAAATGTTTGAAGTTTGATATCTCACCATCTTACTTTTACCTCCAATAATCACCCATTAAAATATAGAGTAGTTTGTAACTAATGTGCCATCACAAATATAAAATACTTTCAAATTGAAAAGGGTGCTAGGTGACTAAACCACATCAATGAGACATAACCCATCATCCTTAGCTTATGCAACATGGGCATTTTTGTTTTGATTAGCCAAGTGAGCCGACAAGGGACTATTAGAAAACATTACTAACAAAACCAAATCCCATGTCTTCCGAGATTCCTTCATTCAATATTTATCAAACATAACTTCTCCATGCTAAGTGTTTTAATGATGGTGTGTGTCGGACATAAGGTTATATGTGTACTTAAACTCTTTATTATGCAACGGTTAAAAACTCTTTTGCAAGTGGGGAACACCTTTTAGATTGTTTTTTCTTCATTCAAAGAGTTTGACTCCATTACAACAGTCCTTTATGCTTTGCTTTCTTTTCTACAACATTTGGAATGCATTATTTTTTGTGCAATAAAGAACACTTTTGCCTCCTCGTTCTATGTGTTTACACCCAATAATAGTTGTTTAATCATTCTTTATTGAGTTTGAGAGTACTAGCTATCACTTACTATAGCCCTAGTGGGATTTTTTAAAATTTTTTAATTTAATCAATTAATTTACATTCAGTCCTACATAGAAAGAAAGAGAAGGCATGGTCAACGAGTTCCACATCACATCCATTAATAAAATGCTTCTAAAAGTGGTCAATTTGATGTACTCCCCAAACATGATCAATCAAGGTGAAAGGCATATTTAAGCAACGGTTATGAAAAAAAAAAGGGGAAAATCACTATCAAATCTTCTTGTTAAAGAAATTTTAAAGTTGGGTTTTAATGGGGTTTGTCTAGTGATTAGCATATCATGACTCACAAATCACATTCTAAAAAGATTTAGGATATCCATTCACATGTTTAAATTGACACTGTTTGCAAGAAAAGTATTGGCCGGTTGTTTTTGTTTTCACTAAGTAGAATAACACAAGATCCAATATATGTCACTTCTTCACTCTTTACCAGAAGCTCTTGTGCTTATCATTTAAGGAAATAAACTTAGGGCAAGCTCGTAATCTCCGTTGATGTGTGTTGGGATTAGATTTGAAATAATGGGTCCCTTGAAAAAAGTAGGGCTTGTTTTGGGTAACAACGTGGTTTAGTTTTTTTAAATATTTTTAGATATTTTTGTTGAGCTTTGTTTCATTTATTAAAGTAGTTTAAAGCTTTTTTCTTCTAGGGTAGTTTTAGTATTTATTTGGTTTCACTAGTTATTGACCAAATTCATTTGAATCAATTAGAATGAAGTTTTTTTTTTTTTTTTTTCAAAGTTCTTAAATTATTTTCTAAAGTAATGTGTAAAGTCTTTAAATAACAAAATGAAAACAATGATCTGTCTCCATGCTCATTGGTTTCACGTTTGAAACCAATTTGTTGCATCCACTACCTCATTCAAATTTCCATAATGTTATGAAAAAAATTGAAGATATTTTATTTTCTAAGATTACATAAATATATTTCTTATGATTGTTATAATGATGTATTACTATAAAATTACTTCTAAATTCATAATACTAATGCAAAGTTAATTACAACTTTTTATTATTTATGCATAAATTTAGATATTAAGTAAACGTTATTTTATATATTTATATTATATTTTGACATTGTCATTGCTTTATGTACTATACTTGTATAATCAATTGTATTTCTATAATATATTTTTATAATTGATTTTTACTATTAAATATTATAATTATAATCGACAAATAATAGCCACTATGTGGCACTTGTTTAATTGACATTCATTTTTTTCATTTTAATCGTTAATGCTAGTGTACTAAGAATATGAGTTAGCATAAATTTATCAAAAAAAAAAAAAGAGTATGTGGTTAAAGTGTTTTATGTCTTCTATTAATTTGCTACATGTTAGTTTTTAGGTGCTTGATTTCAATGTTTATGATATTAAAGTAGTCATAATAAGGGAGTTGGCTCTTAGGAACAAAATAATGGAAAACCAATTAACAATAGACTATCAACGACTTGATAACTAGCAAATTTATAGCCTCAAAATGTAATATCAATAACTTGTTCCCATGAAACCTATATAACCAAATCGAGTACTTATCTAACTTATTACTAATAATTTTCATATCAGTGTTCATCATAAAAATAATAATATATAGATAAGTTCTAAAACTATTATAAAAGTTTTAAAACCTAAATAACACCACGTAGGGCTAGTCTAGAACTTTCATAGCTAGGTCATCCCAACAAATCCGCAACACAAGAAGTAAAATGTAGAAAACAAAAGGCCTAATTTTTGGTCTTTTCCTTCCCCAACCTTGAGAGTAGGATTATTTCCCAATCATTTGCTAGAAACTCATAAAGTTTCTTGGAGCTACCACCTCCTTACATCACATCATCCTTGTGATGTTGGAGCAATTGCAATGTAGTTGTTGTAGCGTGCATCACCTCAGTAGTGAACCTTGTTAGAGTGTTGAAGTTCATGTTGTGGTCTCACAACACACACCCCATTCTTCACTAGGAATAGGGACCCCCTACTTTTTTTCCAACTCCTGAACTCATAGTTCGAGAGTTGAGAGAAAATATTAGAAGTCAAGAGTGTTAGAGTCAAAAAATATTAAAAAAATCAAAAAATTAGAAAAGGACAAGAAAATCATAAAATTATTATTTAAAAAATCATTCATGCATGCAAGCGTGTGCAGACGAAGTGCGCGCTACACACCCTACCCAGTATGTGGGGTTATAAAACCCTCCCACCCCCTTTAACAATTAACACTTTTTCTTTCTCGTTGGAGCTTTGTCACAACACAAGGTTAGTGCTTTACATCTCATTTCCATTGTGCTTGGTACTCAACGCTTAAGGCGCTCACGTCCTCGGTGACAAACATACAAAGCTCGCGATGCCAAACATTTGTGACCTTGTGGTACCAAACATACAGCGCCTGCGGTGCCAAACATTTTCTTCACCCACAACACCAAAGTAAACCCTAAGCTGCAACATTTTGTGCCCATGTAGCACTAACAGCACTCACCTCCCACAACATTTTCATTAACACTACTACGCACGGTGCCCGTGCGGCGCCCATGTGGCGCACCCCACACAATTCCTATGTGATGCACCTTGTGCCGTGCAACCTACCATCTCCCCACTACACAATGCCATATACCTTCACACCTACCACTTGCCCATGTGCCCATGACACCTCTTGCACTTGCGGCACCCCATGCACCTGCATTGCCTTCTTACACACGTGATGTCAACATACCCACCACCATGTGGCGTTTTGGCCGTGGCAACACCAATACAAGTAGCACTCGCGGTGTGCAACTCTATGCGTGCATCTAATATAGTCATTTGTAAAATTTTTAAAAAAAAATGTAATTAAAAAAAATTAATAATATAATTTTTTTTAAATGAAAAATAAAAAATAAAAAATGATAAAAAGAAAAGAAAGAAATAAATAAATAATGGCCAAATTGGGTGTTTCATTTTTAGCTTTTATGTTTTATTTCTAGTCTTCATTACGTTGAACTAATAAATGGTTTTTCTAACAATGTATAGGTGATCAAATGGCATCCACATTCGGAGTAGCACGCAAACCCATCGTATTCAAGTTCCAATGCATACCCTTGAAGTCAAGATTTCATGATGACCATGTCGAAATCCGAGATACTGACCTAGGGCACATGGATCTAGGAGAATTCTTAAGAATTTGTAAAAAACCAACAGAGAGATTTGCACTAGCATCCTCATTGATCTGTTCTGGGTTGGTGAACATAGCATCACACCCTGTGTTAGTATAGTCAGCTGAACTAATAATGGCCCTGGTGCAACGTTTTGTTCCTAAAGAAAGGGTTGTCAAAAGTATCACAGGAGAGGTTGTGTTGGATCTATGACCCGACAACATTGAGAGGGTCTTCCATCTTCCAAGAGTAGACCAGTTCATTAGGCTCTCATATGAAACAACTGAAAGATGGTACAGGAAGCATCAACAAGAGGCCATTGACATCATACAATCCTTGTACCTCATTGAGAATCCTCCTTGGGGAAGGATAATAGGAAAAGTGGATATGAGTTAGGGATACATGATGGAAGACATTGGATACACTATCATTCTCCTGAGCAGAGTCAGGGACACCCCTACAGGTGAACCTCAACAAGAAGACTGGATACAAATGCTGCCCGATACATAGGGTCCTAATCTTACTCCTCCATCTCCACCATGAGTTAAAGTGGTAGAATAGGGCTCAGTGACTCCTCCACCTCAAAGTTCAGAAGAAGAGCAGGTTTAGAAAGAACCATCACAAGAAGAGAAATAAAAAAAAATGACGATTGACGAAGTGTTGAAGGAGGGACAAATAGTGCAATATTCTCAATCGCTTTTCCAAGACACCGAGGTTTAAGCTATAGGGTCTACTGAGATTGAGGCTATAGAAGAAGAGCCCTCCCAATAGGATACAACTCTGAGCAGGAGCAATAAAGGGAAAAAAGTTGCAGAACATACTCCTTCGTCATCAAGAGCCTGTCCTCAACAAGACACATCCCTAGATGGATCCAATAGGAAATAATGAGGAGTACTAAGCCTCAATTTTGTGCTTCAAAATAAGACATTTGTGACATTGTAGAAATTTTGAATAAACTTGAGTCTCCATCACATGAGGCAATGCCATTGGCATTTATCATCGGCATAAGGAACCAGGAATTGTTTGCACAAGTGGCTCTCCCTCTTGAAGGCACAGATGCAGAAGGTCTTGGTCTTGAGGATTATGAATTGAAGGATGTTATGTTGGGGAGGCCGACATGGGATTCGACCTGATTAATGATGACTCTGGGAGTCAAAGAGGTCCTTAAGCATATGGAACATGATGAGGCTGAACTCCAAGCACTTTGAAGGTAGGTTGAGATCCTAAAGGGATATCTAGCCGAAGTAGTTGGTCCTCTAGATCCTAAACACCCTGAGTAGACCTTGAACATTGTACTTAGAGAAGGGGGAGGTGTACAATTTGATCCATTTTTGAAGGCTTTTCAGGAGTGGCGAGAAATTTTTGAGGAGAAAGGTGTTATGATCATCATAGGGAATTTGAAGTTATTGCATGCTACGTAGGAAAATGTGAATAAAATCGTAGCAATTTTGAAGTAGGACTTTAGTATTATGGATGAAGTACGAGCTTGGAGTAAGGATTTACAAACTCTGCAAGCCATAAAAGCAAAAGATACCAGGTTTTGATTGATGTATATACTGGAGAAGAATTAGACATGATTGATGACTAGATAGAAAAGATAACAGATAGTAATAAGGTATTGGGAACATTAAATGAGGAGATTCATTAGCTTAAGGACCAAGCTTGAGAGTGAATTTTGGAAGCAAAGAGACACTACAGTGATGCATGTTTGGATATTTTTGAAGATGAGGAATGAGAAAAGTTGTTACCTTTAGAGATAGTAGTGGAGAATTTTAGGAAGATTTTTGTGGAGGTTTCTGATGATGAGGATATCTGAGAAGCTTTTAGGATAGAAGAAGCCTTGTTAGAATTGGATACCAAAATCGAGGATTTTGCTGACACCTGGATTGAGGTAGACAGTTACAGACATAAGGTAAAAGATAAATATGAGGCTTTAGATCTTCCAAATGCAGCTAAGATTATTGAGATGATAGAGAAATTCAAGGGCAAACATCCAAACATAGCTTTGGGATGAACAAGAACAAAACCTAGATGCCAAAATTTCAATTTTGACACTCAGTAAAATTTTGAGATTTTGACCTTGTTGAGGTCTGCAACTCCATGGCTCTCTAGGTCCGTAGGTATGTAGGTTTTCAACCCTATAATTCAGAGGTGCGTCGACAATTGACTGCTTGTTCCAAAAATAGTGCTTTTCATGCATCGAAAACGTATTTTGATAGTAGTTTAACTTCAACACATGCCTAGTAAAGGACCAGCTTCCATTTTTGGCACCTTTAGGTGCTCCTACTTCGACAAAAGGCTTCCTCCTATTTCTTCTCTTATATGTTATTTGTTTTTGACATTTAAAGGGTTCATACATCCACTTAATGAATAAAATATGGATGGAGTCGCTCTAAGCACCAGATTAACTGTTAGATTGTATATATTTAGTTTGTTTTATTGTTTAAAAGCATTTTATTGCATGAAGATATCTCTCACTCTCAACACAAATTGAGGAGATGATTTCTTATAAATACCCCATTGTAATATGTAAGAAAGGCCACCATTATTATCCAATAAAATTATGCTTTTGGTGCTCGCATTTGGAGTGTAGCGATTCTTGCCTGAATGTGTCATTGTTTTGTGAATTTTGTTCATGGGATTGTGATTGAGCCAAAGGTTTATTGTGTTGTTTTTGGTTGTGTGATCCTTTAGTTCTAGTGTTTGCTACAAATTTACGAATTTCGCTAATGTATCTAGCTTGAGAAGAGATCATCAAGTTGTGTCTACATAGCTTTTCATCTCGCATGAGCACACTTTCCATGGCCTTGCAATTTGATGAAAGGTGAAATATCATACGATTGTTAAAGTTTCTGACCGACGATTTCATCAGAGGATTCTAGGAAGCGTTGCTCTTGTTTTCATTGGTTTCTTACTAAATTATTCGAAAGCTTAACTCACAGTGTGTTGTTTTCTGTAGCTTATGTCCGTTAATTTTTCAATTTCATGTTATTTTTTTTAGTTTTATTATTTGCTTTGCTAACCCCTTGCTAGAATAGGAACTCATTTTAGTTGCATTGCTAGATTGCATTCATTGAAAAACAAAAAATACAAAAAAAATATTGTTCTTTTTTGTATTATTTTGAGATAGCGAATAGATTTTACTTCATTTTGAGAATAAAACAGAACCAACAAAGGCCTCCTCATGAACAATCACATTTATCTTCAACTGAGCAGATTTTGGTTTGTTGCAAGACAAATACAAAACCTTGGAGTTGATCCTAAAAGATTAGCTTTTCAAGAGAGAAATTGTGTGATGGATTCTTTCTATTGGCCTTGTGTAGAATGACCACCCAATAGAAGTGGTGCTAGAAGGAGGGCTACACTTTTAGATCTCGGAGAAAAGTGGAAAATTTGTGAAAGTTTCAAAAATTTTGCACTTTTTGTAAAAATTTGCGCTTCACACAAGTTCAGAAAATTTTATGAGTTTTTGAGAAATTTAGATCCACAACTCTATAGCTCTACAGGTACACAGTTCCGTAGATCCACAGGTATGTAGATCCACAAATTTGCAACTTCACAGGTGTGCAGGTGCGCAAAACTCTGTGGTGTGCAAAAGTCAGAGAGGTGAGAAAGTGTACTTCTATAGAGGTGAACTTTTTCCAGAATTGATGCAAGTTGGAGGATATTGATCCAAAATCCCCATTTTAGTGAGAATTAAGGTCTATGACAAGTGCACACGAGTTTCTCGAGCTTACCCACTTCCGCAAACCACATAGTGACAAGGGAACATCCTAAATTCAACCACTTCCATTTGAACTTTCATCATCTTCTTTAACTCCACCTCCACTCCAACCACCTGGTGGACCACCACATATTCCAATAGCTACTCCTCAACAACCACCATTAGGTTTGCCAAACCCTCCAATGGCCTTTTTTGCAAACACTGTAGACTCACCAATAAACTTGAGAGGTGCACTCCATGACCTCCCTAAAAATCCTGAGAAGTTTTGCCCAAGATTCATCTATGGTGAGACACGAACTGCCAAGGATCATGTCAAGGTATTCAAGGAAATTCGCAACCACAAGTAGGTTGCTAATGAGGATGTGGTTCTTCATTTATTCCCCTACTCTTTGGGGGAAATTGCCTTCAATTGGTATGTTAATTTTCCATCTAGATGCATTGGAGATTGGGATGCTTTCAAAAAATTATTCTTGGAACAATTCAAAACATTCATCAACCTAGCTGTAATACATCAACAATTCATATCAATCAAAAGGCTTTCTGTAGCAAATATTGACACATTGGATAAATTCTTAGTAGAGGCAATTACCTTCACTAATCAAGCTCATCCTAATGGAGGAGGATTAATGCTTCTAGCTCTAGCTATCATAGTGATGCCAACATACTTTGCCAGAGTACCCATGATGCCTAGTCAGTTCATACCTATGAATCTAGTTCCATTGCAATAGGCACCCACTCCTCAAAATCCTGCTCTAACATACCCAAGGTTTGAACCTCCGAAAGTTGCTTTCTTTGAGCAAAAGGAAACAACACCTACCAAAGTAGACAATGGTTTTGTGTTTGAATTTGGTCAGATAAAAAAGACTATGTCCCAAATGAACAATGAATTGACTCATCTTAGGTTGTGTCAAGGAAAAAACAACTTCCAAAGAAACAATGTTGGCCCTTACAACAACAATTATGGCCAGAATTATAATAGGAACTTTTGTGGGAACAACAACAATAATTTAGGAAACAATAATGGGGGAAGCAACTTCAATCCTTCTGATTGTAATAATGGCTTCCAAAGACAAAAATGACAGTGGAACACTCGACCAAATAATGGAAGCATTCCTGCTGACAACAATAATAACAATGTTCAGTATGCAGATATCAATCAGTATGACGATGGTCAGAATGCACCCAACAATGATGGTTCTTATTACAATGGGAATCAAGAGATGGCTCAAAGTTCACAAGTGAATGATAATGCTCCTCCTATGTAGTTTAATTCTATTTTACTAGAATCCTATAATTCTACACAGAATGCATAGGTAGAACAACTGGCTAACGAAGAGTTCTCTTTCCCATTCAGTTAAGAACCTGATATTCAGCATGATGAGATGTTTTCTTTTCACAATGATAATCAAAATATGTATAATATAAGAAATAGAAAGGAATCTTTGATGGATGGGATCCCTCCCGGCTTACAACCAACTCCTCCCAATCCAAGAGCAAGTAACAATCCAACACCAATTAGGCCACCATATGGAGGACAATAGAATTAGAATCAAGTGAATGTACCTACAATACTGAAAAATCCTGCTTGGTCTATTGAGAAGTATTGTGCTATCGAAGACTAGGATAGGATAAGGAACTCAAGATACCAATCTCAAAGGAGGAGATCGTGACACAATTCATAGATAATATGGTGACTAATTTGCAATGCTTGGAGAAGAAGTAGATCTTAGTATCTTACTCCTCCTAGGATTTTTCTGATTACACAAAGTTAGCCACTCTAAATTTGAATGCTCATCATGCCAAAAAGTAGTTGCAAAGGTATTGACCCACATGATAGAAAACAAGGATAAAAAATACCTCAACAGATGAACTCACAGAAAGCCAAAATTCAGTGAACTTATCCAACCTTGTTGAAAAGATTGAAGAGGAAAGCAGAGATTTAAATATGTCATATAGTGATACCTCTTCAAATGGGGGAGGTTTGTCTCCTCCTCCTCCAGGGGTGATTAAAGTCCAAAGAAGAAGATAAGATGTGAAATGTAAAGTATGGACTTCAATAGTCATTCATCTTGAACCTAAAGTTGAGGAAATCAGAGAATTGATAGGGGAAATCTAGGATAAGCAAGAAAAACACACACTTCCTCTGTCTATAGATTATAAAGGGGAATCATCAAGTCCACCCCGCGAGAAGTTGCAATGGGTTCCCAAGAAATGATCTTTTAGCTCCCAGGTGAAAGAGAAGTTGAGAATGAATAAACACAAGATTAAGAAGCCCAAGGAAAGTTTGATTTGGACACTCCGCTTCAATGGTTCCAGGTGCGAGTTTGGAGCCGATGTAGGTATTTAATTGGTCAACCCAAAAGGTAGGTCTTTCTATGTGGCATATTGATTACAATTTATATGTACTAATAAAGCTATAGAGTACGAGGCATTAATTTGAGGACTTCTCTTTGCACTAGAGAAAGGAGTCACAACTCTCATAATCGAAGGGGATTCTCAATTGGTCATACAACAAGTAAAATTGATATACTCTTGCAATGATAAGAGGTTACTGGCTTATAGAAAAAGGGTATGGGATATATTGGATGATTTTAAAGCTTTAAACATAAGATCCATTCTAAGAAGAAAAAATATGGGAGCAAATGCTCTCGCCATTTTAGCAAGTGCTTTACAATCAATTGAAAGATCCAAGTTGAAAATATTTGCAGTGGAATTGGTTGCAGTTCTATCCATTCCTGATAATATCACAAACTTCTAGGTCTTTCAAGATGATCAACATATACTTGAGTTTATCATGTGCAGTTGCCATTTTGAGGGACAAGATATTGATGATACACCAGATGAAAAACTTGAAGATGATGAGCTTGAGGATGAAGATGGAATTCTTAATCTAAAAACCAACACTATTCCAAAAGGAATGGTTGAACTAGAACACATCTTTGATCATGATGAATTGACACTTAATAGAAAGGTAACCCAAGAAAAGGGAATTGAAGAATGTGACTCATACAATTTGGGTACTGATGAAGAACCAAGAATGGTATAGATAGGAAAAACGTGCAACTCACAGGAAAGGGAAGACATGCTCAAATTACTCACTAACTATAAGGATGTCATTGCTTGGAGCTATGAAGAGCTGAAGACTTATGATCCTAAGATTATCACATATGACATTTGCTGAAACTAGATGCCAAACCATTTCGACAAAGACAAAGACTAGTAAATCCTATCATTGAACAAATGATCATGAAAGAAGTAAAGAAGTTGCTGGATGCAAAGATCATATTTCCCATTCGCCATTCTACATTGGTGGCTAATTTGGTCCCCATGCGGAAGAAGACTGGAGAGATTTGTCTTTGTGTTGATTTCTGTAACTTAAATGTAGCATCCCAAGAAGACAATTATCCTTTGCCCTCACTAGATGAAATCTTGTAGATTGTTAATGGTTTAAAAATGATCTCTTTCCTAGATGGTTACTCAAAGTACAATCAAGTGATGGTCGATGAAGAAGATAGGCTAAAGATGCCCTTCACAAGAAAGTGGGGAACTTTTTCCTATAGAAGAATGCCCTTTGGACTAATTAATGCAGGCGCTACATTTCAACAAGCGGTGGATGAAGCTTTCAAAGGATTGATTAACAGATGTATAGTCATCTACATGGATGACTTGACTATCTTTTCAAAAGATCAAAGTACCCACATTCCTGATTTGAGACAAGTATTCAATACATGTCGTAAATATGACATATCTCTCAATCCCAAGAAATTCTCATTTGGCATTACTAAAGGAAAGCTCTTGGGACATGTCATTTCTGAAGCCAAAATCTCCATTGATCGTAACAGAGTTGAAGCTATTCTAAAATTAGCACCTCCACATAGTTGGAAGGAATTGAAGTCTTTCTTCAGGAAGATAAATTTTGTATGGAAATTCATAAGTGCATTTGCAAAGATAGTTCGTCCCCTTAATGATTTAGACAAAAAGGGGGCTAAGACGGAATGGGTTCCATAGATAAAGAAATCATTTGAAGATATCAAGGTTTCCATATCTATGGCCCTAGTCTTGGTGAGTCTTGATTATGAGTTACCTTTTAAGATCTATTCCTTTTCTTTCGAACACTCTCATGCAGGGATCTTGACACAAAAGAAGGAAAAGGAGGATGAAATACCAATTGCTTTTATGAGTTGTCCTCTGAAGAACATAGAGTTGAATTATTCAAACCTTGATAAATAATCCTTTGCATTAATCAAGGTAGTAAAGAAATTGTGTCATTACATACTAAGAAGTAAGGTGCATGCAATTATACCTGATCTAGCAGTAAAGATGCTTTTGATGTAGAATGAACTCGATGAAAGGAGAGAAAAGTGGATGGCTATACTTTAAGAATTTGATCTTGAAATTCAATCTATGAGATTAGTTAAAGGTCAAGGGTTGTCAAAGATAATAGCTAATAACCATGATGGAAATGAAAAGGAATTCAAGTTTGAAAATGAAACAAATGAAGATGATTAGAAAAAGATGGTTGTATCACAAGTTGACATTAATCAAGGTGTGGTGATAGATGTTTGGTGTCAAGACATTGTTTATTATCTTCTACAAGACCAATGTCCTAGTTGGATGAACAATTCACAACATAGGGGACTTAAAATGAAGTGTGAATCTTATATGCTACATGACAACAAGTTGTACAAGAGAAACTATGAAGGGATTTATCTGAAGTGTTTAGGCCATGAGGAAGCAAAGGAAGTCTTAGAACACTTTCATGACAAGTATGGTACAAGATATGGTTCGGTAGAAGCAATGACCCACATGATTCTAAGATTGGGTTATTTTTGGCCCTCGATATTCAAAGACACTTTTGAGCATGTAAGCTCTTGCCATATCTGTCAAACTAGTGCCAATAGAGAAAGGAATCTGGAAATGCCCTTATAGCCTGTGTGTAAGATATGCCCCTTCACAAAGTGGGGGCTGGATTTCATTGGTTCGATCAATCTACCATCATCAACTAGACATGCATTTATTGTCATAGCTATGGATTACTACACACAATGGACGAAAGCAAAAACATTCAAAAATTGCACTACTAAGGTGGTGACAGACTTTTTGGAAGAACATATTGTTACCAGATTCAGAATGCCATTCACCCTTCTGTGTGATAACATGTTTACTTTTGCATCAACATTCCTGACCTAGTGGGCATTTGAAAATTAAGTCATTATCAAGTTCTCTTCAAATTACTACCTGTAAGGAAATGGGGTAGCTGAATCTACAAACGTGAACTTGATCATAGTAATAAGATGACTATTGAAGGAGAATCCTAGGGATTGGCATACACAACTCAAATTTTCCTTATGGGCAGATTGAGTGAGAGTCAAAAATGCTTTTGGGGACTTGTCTGCATTTTCTTGTTTATGGACAAGAACCAATTTTCCCACTTAATCTTAGAATTCCTATTTTGAAATTAATGAGTGGGTATGCCAAAGATGCTGACAAAGTACAAATCATATTGATGAATCTTTTAGAGATGGACAAGAAATAGATAGCTGCATTGGAGCACATGGCTAAACATTAGGATGTTGTGAAAATATGGTTCGGTGAGAGAGCTACAATAAAATCATTTAGGATTTATGACCTTGTTCTACTTTGGGATAAGGCAAAAGAAAAGTTGGGCAACCATACTAAGTTTCAACATTTTTGGACAGGCCCTTATTAGATCGCAGAAATTCTCAAAGAAAACACTTTTAGGCTCAGTTCCTTACAGGGGGAATTTCTTCCCCTGACTATAAATGGGTAGTTTATGAAGCATTATTTTGAATCCTAAAAGACACAAAACAAAAAAAATTTAGTTAGATTTTATTTTTGCATTTAGCTTAGATTTTTATTCTTATAAGTGTGTTTATTTCTGCAAGTATGTTTGCTTTCATGTTGCGTGTTTTCTTATAGTCGTGTGTTTCCTTTCAAAGTTGTGTGAGTCCTGGGGCTAAGGTGTACTTGAGATTTTCTCTTAAGATTTTTACTAACTACTCTTTGGTTTCAATTTTAGGAAGAGGTATTTCTTTGTCAAAACATTTGGACGATTGTGTGTTTTATACCAACCGAGCAATCGATATTTCTCGTGGAAATAGCAGACTTTTAGTTTGGAAATCAGAAGCCTAGACCAAAAAGTTCTCAACACTTTGCAAATTTAAAAGTTTGATTGTTTTAGGTGTTGTTGAGATGGAGTCAAAGATGATGAGGGACGATCCAAACTTCAACTAGTTCAAATAGGAGGGGTATCCTCAAAAGGTTGCTAAGGTCATTGTTTGGCGTGAGAGTTTCTAAAAGTTCTAAAAGAGGAACGCAAGGGATGTTCACAAGAGATCAAATCCAAGAAAAAAACACTGATGTCCTAGCTACATAGTCTAAGCATAGTCATGATACAAAAAAGAGGGAAAAAAAAAAAAAAATAAAAGAGAAAAATACGATGTTAAGATTGAAGGATTCTAAAGATTTGAAATGGCAAAAGATATGTCTTCAAAATAAAGTATCTTGTATTCAAAATATTGCTTCATCAAAAGTGACATTTCTGAGTGACATGGAGTGATTATTCAAATTTTCTAGAAAACTAAAAGAATGTGGCATCCTACCAAGAGCCCTCAAACTAATTCTCTCATCTGGTCAGGCAAATGATCAATGAATAGCCTTCGTAGAGATTATGAATGAATGAGCCAAGAGGAGTCAAAGATTGTTTTTGAGTTGTCAAAAAACCTTGGCAGACTGCATCTTTAGATGTCAAAAGGAATGAATACACAAATCACACACTGAGCTTGAAGGTTTCAAACTCTAATATTTTGATTGAAAAGTCATGCGAAAGACGGTTGAGATGTTCAAAGTTTGATTGGTGTTTGACACACGTTGGAAGAATGTTTGTTGATGAAGAGATGCCTTGGTCATTTCTTCCTTTTTTTGGGGCTACATGTTGTGGTCTCACAACACACGCCCCATTCCTCACTAGGAATGGGGACCTCCTACCTTTTTTTCCAACTCCTGAACTCACAATTCAAGAGTCGAAAGAATATATTAGAAGTCAAGAGTGTTAGAGTCAAAAAACACAAAAAAATTAAAAAATTAGAAAATGATGAGAAAATCATAAAATTATATAAAAAAAATAAAAATCATTCACATGCGCGGGCGAAGTGCACGTCACATACCTGTGCCGAAGCATGTCACGCACCCCACCAGTGTGGGGGGTTATAAAACCCCCCCACCCCCTTTAACACTTAACACTTTTTCTTTCTCGTTGGAGCTTTTTCACAGCACAAGGTCTGTGCTTTACATCTCATATCTGCTATGCTTGGTACTCAACGCTTGCAACACTTGCACCCACAGTGCTCACATTCGCGGTGACAAACATACAAAGCTTATGACACCAAACATTTGTGACCTTGTGATGCCAAACATATAGTGCCCATGATGCCAAACATTTTCTTCACTCGTGGTGCCAAAGTAAACCCTAAGCAATGATGCTTTGCACCCGTGCAACTCTAACACCACTCACTGCCTGCAACATTTTCATTAACACCACCATGCACAATGCCCGTGCAATACATGCTACACAATGCCCATGCGGCATGCCTTGCATGATGCCTGCACAGTGCAACCCACCATCTCCCTACTACATAGTGCCATATACCTTCACACCTATTGTGCACCAATGTCCCCATGGTGCCTCTTGCATCGATGGCACCCCATGCTCCTGCAGTGCCTTCTTACGTGCATGACATTGACATACGCACCACCGCATAGCCTTTTGGCTACCGCGACACCAATACAAGTAGTGCCCACGGTGTGCCTTGCGCCTACAGTGTGCAACTCCACGTGCACATCTAATACACTCATTTCTTAAAATTAAAAAAATAAAAAAATAATATAATTTTTAAAAATATATATATAAAATAAAAAATGCTCAAATTGGGCATTTTATTTTTAGCTTATATGTTTTATTTCTAGTCTTCATTATGTTGAACTAATAAATATTTTTTCTCACAATGTACAGGTGATCAAATGGCATCCACATCTAGAGTAGCACCCAAACCTATTGTATTCAATTTCCAAGCCTCACCCTCCAAGTCAAGATTTCATGATGACCATGTAGAAATCTGAGATATTGACCTAAGGCACATGGATCTAGGAAAATTCCTAAGAATTTGTAACAAACTAGAAGAGAGATCTGCACTAGTATCCTTGTTGATCTATTCTGGGTTGGTGAATGCAACATCACACCCTATGTCACTATAGTCAATTGAACTAATCATGGCCTTGGCACAGTGTTTTGTTCCAGGAGAAAGGGTCATCAAAAGCATCACAAGAGAGGTTGTGATGGATCTATGACCCGACAACATTGAGATAGTTTACCATCTTTTGAGACTAGACCAGTTCATTAGGCTTTCATATGAAATCATTGAAAGATGGTACAAGGAGCATCAACAAGAGGCCATTGACATCATACAATCCTCCTACTTGATTGAGAAGCCTCTTTGGGGAAAGAAAATGGGAAAAGTGGATATGACTTGGGGATACATGAAGGAAGACATTGGATACTTTATCATTCTCCTGAGCAGAGTCTGGGACACTCCTATAGGTGAACCTCAACAAGAAGATTGGATGAAAATACCACTAGATACATAGGGTCCTGACCTTACTCCTCCATTTCCACCATGAGTTGCAGTGGTAGAGTAGGGCTCGGTGACTCCTCCACCTCAAAGTTTGGAAGAAGAGTAGGTTTATAAAGAACCATCAAAAGAAGAGGAATAAAAAAAAATGATGACTGATGAAGTGTCGAAGGAGGGAAAAATAGTGCAATATTCTCAATTGCCTTCCCAAGACACTGAGGTTCAGGCTACAGGGTCTACTGAGACTAAGGCTATAGAAGAAGAGCCCTCCAAAAGGATACAACTCTGAGTAGGAGTGACAAAGGGAAGGAAGTTGCAAATCCCTAGATGGATTCGAAAGGAAATAATGAGGATTACTAAGCCTCAATTTTGTGCTTTAGAAGAAGACATTTGTGACATTGCAGAGATTTTGAATAAACCTGAGTCTCCATCACACGAGGTAATGCCATTGGCATTTATCATCAGTACAAGGAACCATGAATTTTTTGCACAAGTGACTCTCCCTTCTGAAGGCACATATGCATAAGGTCTTGGTCCTGAGGATTATGAATTGAAGACTATTATCTTGGGGAGGCCTACATAGGATTCAACCTAATTAATGATGACTCTGGGAGTCAAAGAGGTCCTTAAGCATATGGAATAGGATGAGGCTGAATTCCAAGCACTTCAAAAGAAGGTTGAGATCCTAAATGGATATCTAGTTGAAGTAGTTGGTCCTCTAGATCTTGAACACCCCAAGTAGACCTTGAACACTATACTTAGAGAAAGGGGAGATGTACAACTTGATCCATGTTTAAAGGATTGTTAGGAGTGACGAGAAATTTTCGAGGAGAAAGGTGTTACGATTATCACAAGGAATTTGAAGTTACTACATGCTACGTAGGAGCATGTGAATAAAATTGTAGCAATTTTGAAGTAAGACTTCAGTATTATGGATGAAGTATGAACCTAGAGTAAGGATTTACAAACTTTGCAAGCCATAAAGGGCCAAAGATACCAGGTTTTGATTGATGTATATACTAGAGAAGAATTATACATGATTGATGACTAGATAGAAAAGATAGTAGATAACAATAAGGTAATGGGAACATTGCATGAGGAGATTCATCGGCTCAAGGACCAAGCTTGAGAGTGAATTTTGGAAGTAGAGAGACACTACAATGATGCATGCTTGGATATTTTTGAAGATGAGGAACGAGAAAAGTTGTTACCTTTAGAGACAGCAGTGGAGAATTTTAGGAAGATTTTTGTGGAGGTTGCTGATGATGAGGATATCTGACAAGCCTTTAGGACAAAAGAAGCCTTGTTAGAATTAGATACCAAACTCAGAGATTTTGCTGACACCTAGATTGAGGTAGACAATTAAAAACAGAAGGTAAAAGATAAATATGAGGCTTTAGATCTTCCAAATTCAGCTAAGATTATTGAGACGATAGAGAAATTCAAGGGCAAACATCCAAACATAGCTTTGGGATGAACAAGAACAAAACCCAGATGCTAGAATTTTAATTTTGACACTCAATAAAATTTTGAGATTTTGACCTTATCAAGGTCCCCAGCTTTGCAAGTCTATAGGTACATAGGTTTGTAGCTCCACAATTCAAAGGTGCACCAACAATTAACTGCTTGTTCTAAAAATAATGTTTTTCATTCATCAAAAAAGGATTCTGGCAACAGTTTAACTTCGACACATCCTAATAAAGGACCAACTTCTATTTTTGGCACCTCCAGATGCTCCTACTTTGACTAAAGGCTTCCTCCTATTTATTCTCTTATATGTTCTTTGTTTTTGACATGTGAAGGGCTCATGTATTTACTTAATGAATAAAATATGGATGGAGTCCCTCTAAGCACTAGATCAACTTTTAGATTGTATATATTTAGTTTGTTTTATTGTTTAAAAGCATTTTATTACATGAAGATATCTCTCACTCTCAACACAAATTGAGGAGACAATTTCTTATAAATACCCCATTGTAATATGTAACAAAGGCCGTCATTATTATGCAATAAAATCATGCTTTTGGTGCTTGCATTTGGAGTGTAGTGATTCTTGCCTGAATGTGTCATTTTTTTTGTGAATTTTGTTTATGGAATTGTGATTGAGCCAAAGGTTTATTGCATTGTTTCTAGTTGTGTGATCTTTTAGTTTTGGTGTTTGCTATAGATTTACAAATTCTACTGACGTATCTAGCTTGAGAAGAGATCATCAAATTGTGTCTACATAGATTTTTGTCTCACATGAGCATACTTTTCGTGGCCTTGCAATTTGATGAAAGGTGAAATATCATATGATTGTTAATGTTTCTCATTGATGATTGCATTAGTGGGTTCTAGGAAGCATTGCTCTTGTTTTAATTAGTTCCCTATCGATTTATTCAAAAGCTTAACTCACAGTGTGTTGTTTTCTGTAGCTTATGTTCATTAGGTTTTCAATTTCATGTTATTTTATTTTAGTTTCATTATTTTCTTTGCTAACCCCTTGCTAGAACAGGTACTCATTTTATTTGCATTGTTAGATTGCGTTTATTGAAAAACAAAAAATACAAAAAAAAACATTGTTCTTTTGTGTGTTATTTTGAGATAGTGAATAGATTTTACTTTATTCTGAGATCAAAACAGAACCAGAAAAGGCCTCATCCTGAACAATCACATTTATCTTCAAATAAGTAGATTTTGGTTCATTGCAAGACAAATATGAAACCTTGGAGTTGATCCCAAAAGATTAGCTTTTCAAGAGAGGAATTGCATGAAAGATTCCTGTCATTGGCCTCGTACAGAATGACCACCCAATAGTTCACATCCAAGGAAGAAAATTTGACTTGCAAGGAGTCAATATATCATTTGGCTTTCTCCATGGAACTCTCCAAAACCTGGCAACCAACACTTTTTTCCTTAGGCATTTCACTATCTTGAACCTGCAATAAATTGGGGCAAGAGAAAACCTTATCTTTATCTTTTTTCTTGGTACTTTCCAGAAAAGTGATAGTCATAGGGTCAGTTTCATTTATGACTTGAAAAGTAAGGGGGTGATGGAGGTGAAATCCACAATGTTGCTGGTGAAATTAGCTGACACATGGGTAGATTCAAGGCGTAAAAGCACAAACCTGTATCACCTTTTATAAAGAAAAAAGATCCTAGAATGCAAATTGTTCAACATAAACAACATAAAAATGGTATTTGTGCTTAGAATTTGAAGATGATGTAAACTAATTAAATGTTTAAAATTGGATGAATTTTATGCCTATTATTATTATTATTTTTGAGTAAGAATTTATTCATTTTAAAAAAAAATTGATGTCTTTTGTGCAACTGCAAAAGATATAGGGTATAGTTCCCGTCAAACAAGTGTATACAAATCGTAATTTTTTGCTATGATTTAAAAATATGTTATAGACTACATGTATAGCTAGGGTACAAAAAGGGAAATATTGGTTTTTGATGTATATTTTCTTTGCTATAAGTGCTCAAGTTTGACCTTATCAGAAACTAACCTTTTTTACCTCCTATCAAAACTTCCCTATCAAATCTACACCTTTTTGAAAAAAATAACATGTTCTTGAAGATGAATTTCTCCTCTAGGGATAATTATAATTTTTTTTTTTTTTTTTCATATGATTTACTATTTTTCTTTTTTTGAGGTGGCGTCTTCTCAAATGTTAAAATACCTACTTATAATATTTTGAAATTATAACATAATATAACTAATCAAAAAACTAAGAAATTTATATAATGATGATATTGATGCTGAGATCTATAAAAAGGGTATTTTTAAATTTTTTTTTAAAGTTGGGTTTTGATAGAGAAATGATAGTTGACCAAAACAAGTTTAGAGGTCATAAAAGGTGACATAGATCTATGCTTTCACTCCAAGGTTAGCCATTTTCTTCCTCTTTAATTTTCCCTTCTCTAAATTTTAAGTCTCCTCTTCCACATTATCATCCTTGACATGTTTTCCCGTAAATGCTTTCTTCATTCTCCTTGGTTTGTTTCTTTTTTCACTTACCCCTACCGCGACCCCTCTTCTTTATTTATCATCTTCCTATTAGTCATTTTCTTCCATCTCACCTCACTCTTATCCAATCTATTGGACCTCTCATGGCTTTCATCATGATCTTCGGAATCCACCAAATCAGCCTTCACAAGGTGTTCAATTTTAGGTTTTTTAACATTCACTTAGCCATGTTCGTATCTTTTTTCTATTTTTTAGAGGTCCTAGAGGGCATGGAAGATGGAGATGGTGGAGGAGTTGGGGTCGTAGAGGAACTACCATCCACAACTCTCAGGGGATTTGGTAGGCCCTGGACATCTTGCAAGGCAACACAATGGGGACGACAAAGAGCTAAGTGGAAATTATAAAGGTGGAGAATGAGCCCCTAGTGTAATATCAAAGAACTTCTTGCCCTTATTTTTTCTATCCTTAACATCCATCATCATAGCCTCACAATCATGAAATGAGAAGAAGGGGATATATATTTCATCATGATGTCTAAAATAATTTAGTAAAGGGAAGTGGTAGTAACAAAAAACACTAAATCTACCCTCAAGAATTAGGTACTTCATAATCAAAAGACATAAATCATCCTGATGTTCTGGTAGGTCCTCATGACTAAACCCACCTTTATACTTGATCAAAGCTTCTACCTTCTTAAAAAACCCATTGCAGCTAGTTTTCTCTGGAACTCGGTAACTTTCTACCATTTTTTGCACTCCATGGGTAAACCAATAGTCATCACAATTATTTCCTCATTAACCTAGAAGGTAATTTCATTGACAGTCACTCTCATGTCGTTCCAAGAATTAATGAATTGGGAGGAGTAGTTTTTATCATATCCTGCTATTGCCTCCATGAATGGAGCCAAATGATCGTCCTTAATTTCCGTCTAGGCATAGGGATATTTTCACATACATCCTTAATTTTAGGAGGCTCAACCCTCACCATGTCACCTCTCATCTCTATCTCTTCCTCAAATCACTCTAAAATCTCTAGATTGGAAAAATTAATAGATCCCTTACTCTTGAAACCTTGACTAAAGAGATATTGACTAGTAAGAAGCTCAAAAATACAAAGCTTAAAGATAAATGAATCTTTTGAGTTGCCATAATTATTACTTAGAATGGAAATAAAATGCCAACAAAGATACACATGTGAGTTCTCGTTCTTATTATTAATTGTCATTCTGACTCCTCTCCATGATGTTTGATAACTAATCCATGCCAAGCACTTGGTAGGAAAGAAATAAAAATTTGAACACAATCCTCTTTTAGCTTAATCATTGGAAACCATTTTTGTAAGCCTTACAGATAGGATTATTAAATCACCATACTTAATAAAAAAAGACACTTTGAGATTTTTCATTTGACACCTTCTAATGCAGGAGGATCTTGGGTTGCCTTGTTATCTTGCTCATCTTTGTTTAGTCTACATGATGGAGTCGAGTACCAGTGGTTTCCAATTTTTTGTTACTCCTAAGCTGTTTAGTGGATGCTAAGCTATTGTAGCTCCTAGTGGATGTTGAGTTACTATAGCTCCTAGTGGATCTCAAGTTACTGTAGCTCCTAGTGGATGTTGAGTTTCCGTAGCTAGTGGATGTTGGGTTGCTGTAGCAATCTAGTGTTGATAGAGTATTCCTTCATGTGTTGAGTGAACCTATTGGTGCTAAGTGTCCTATTGGTGTTGAATGTTCCTATATGTGACAAGCAATGCCTAGTATCAATATTTTCTTGGTCCTTTTTTGACCAAGTTGTATGTGTCTGGTTCCAGTTTTGGCTGACCTTGCACATATTTAATTTTGATATTAATATTTAATATATGTTGAGAGTCGACTTGTGGCTTGGTTATACATTTAATGTAAGGGTTTAATTAGTTAGTATTTTGAATAGGCCAACTTGTGGTCGTGCATGTATTTAAAGAGGTTCTTGGGTAGAGTCTTAGAGGGGACAATAATAGTAGAGAGAGAAGACAGATCAAGGAGGTCAAAGTAGAGTTGAAATGTGAAGTTTCATCATTGAGTATTAATGCATGTTAGCCATAACATAGAAGGCCTTATAGTTGGGCATGTATTTTGACTATTTGATGAATCTATAAAGAATTGTGTTCACCTATCTCCTTTAGTGGTTGTTGTTTGTGTTGTTTTCTACTGTGTTTACTCTTGCAGGTGACTTGGATAGTTAGGTTTGCCTTTGGACCTAGTTATTTTCTTTGTCTTTCTGTGTTAGGTGGTATCAGTGTAAGAATTTGGTATAGCTCTGATACCATGTAATAATTTTCCTTAGGGAAAAATGATGCCAAGATTAATAAGCTAAAAAACAAGCACAATATTGACCAAATGATGTATGATCATAATAACAATATGAGAATGAATAAAATGTCTGAATCTTTGGATATCAAATCATTCAATAATAGATAATTGATGTTCTAATTGATGTAAAAGTACACTAGAAGTGCCTACATATAAAGGTCTCTAGAATGACTAAGAGTCAGCATAGTAACAAGACTCACAACTAAGCACATGTCCACTAATAGTGGATTATTCTTCGTTGAGCACAAAAGTTAGTGCGATGATGAGAGGATAAGCCTACATAGGTGTGTCACATAAAATTATGTTGTAGACACCACATTCTTAATTAGAGTGTAAACAATTGTGTTTTCTACATGACAACTTAGTTAATTATGTAAACTCTAGTGTTGTGGACACCATGTACTAAAATAGAGTTGCTAACTCTTGTATTGTCAACATAAAATAATGCATTTATCCTAAGTAAACTTAAGTAAAGTGTAAATAATAATTATTTACACTAACACCCCCCCTTAAGTGCAAATTAGGGGAATGCACTTAAGCTCACAAATGCTATGATGAAATGCATAATGGGTCCTGACTATTAGGCCATGTTAGGTACCCATGTACAAATGCAATGTTGTACACATAATGCAATGCAAGAAAATGCAATCTCTCTGTAACACCCCACCAAAGGATCCAAAAGAAATAACCTAAAGTTTTACTAAGTTTGCCAACATTTTTTTTTGAACAAGAAGAATAACATACACATCAAACACATAGTAGCAGAAGCAATAACATACAATCAACTAAAAGCATACCTAACAGGTTGCATTCCTTAAGGATCCCATGATGTTGAATCACATATAAATTTAATTAATATTAAGTCCATCAAATATCACATCCATATGAAAGAATAATTAAAAAGTCTAATGTCCATTTAAATAATATACATTTATTCTGAATGCCTCTTGGAAAATGAAATTTAGAATGCTCAATCATCCACTGTACATGTCACAGGGTATGAAAGGCTAAAAGAATATACATATATGTGAATAGAACTAAATCCTCCTCCTCGGATCCATGATATAAAATACAATACAATAAATGAAACCATCCACCATATATGATATATCCATCCATCGTAAAAGATATAAACATCCATCATAAAATATAACCATCCATCATAATGATACATAGATAGAATGAAAGTAAATGCAGAATAAGAAGCTCTAGCCATGGTGATTATAGATGGATCTCAATGGTAAGAGTAAAAAGCACTACCACCCTATTGCATCAAACCTAAATGGCCCACTCCCACTGTGCTGAGGAGATAGTCTCAAGTCCCAAACAAGATATCAATCCAAATATCAAAAGTACACTCTAAGTCTAGGAAATCCTAAAAGTATTCTAACTCAATGGTCCTAAGATAGATCAACTTTAATTCCTAGAGGCACCCAAGACACATAGGAAACCTACTATGTAAGTGGGCAAGTGTCATCAAACGAATCACATTAGAGTTACCCTAGGAATCTCTCAGAACCTTGACCCCCTACTGATCCCTATGTGGCCACTAGTATCCTCTCATACTGACAAGGCATACTATGGATGTAAGTTCGCAACCAAGCATTCTCTCTACTCCCATCCTAGTCTATACTAGCACTCAAGGCATAGGTGAGAACATATAAAGACTCTTATTAGGTTCATTTTAATCCCCATTTAGTGTAATGTTTTCACTTATTAAACAACTTACAATGGGTTACCCTGGGAACCACTTAGGGCCCTGGCCCCCATTGCAAACCACTTCCCAACACTACATGTAGATAACCTACCCTAGGCTCATAAAAGTACCAATCAATAATCATATAAAAATCACCTTAGTCATATACAAGTGACTGGAAAGCATCAAAAGATAATCCATAATAATGACATCAGTTCTCTACGAGCAACTAGAAAGCATCCCAAAATAATACTAATTGAAGACTCATAATGGTTAAGTCAAACATGTCACAACATGATATCACCAAGAACAAAGCAAACAAACACCTCAGTTTCACAAGAGAAGATTGGAAAGAAAAAACAATCAATGCATCAAACATCTCATAGAGCATACCAGATACATTACCATGGTTGGGTTAAATAGATCAAGATCAAATTAGGATAGCATCACAATCACAGAACACCCGAGCCTCTATTAACATGCTAAGACTGGTCAACACTAGGTCAAACCCTGAAAACCCAAACATACAGACAACACACATGGAACAGAGTAGTCATATAAATTGGTTTTCTTTTGAAAAAATGTTGAAGGGTTTTAGGTTCTTGTTCGATGTAAGTTTCTGAATAACTAAGTCTTTGCATTTTAACCCTTACAAATTAATCCATTTCTTATGTTTGAATATAATACAAAATTATCCCCATTATATTTTAAGTCAATTTCCTACAATAGTCCAAGGGTAGTTTATTTATTTAAATTATTTAAAAATAATAATCATTGGTTTTCAATAAAATAATCTATGATTTTATTAAAATTAGTATTATAATAATTTAATAAATTTAAGACTTAATTAAACAACTTCCCTTATTAATTAATCCTAATTAAATCACATTCAATTAAATTAATTAATAAAGTATATAATTCACAAATCTACGATTTCAAAGCATTTTAATAATAACTTAGTTAAGACTTAATTAAATATTATTAAAATTTAAGTCACTTAATTAAATTATTAATAATAATAATTTATTTAAATATAATTTAAATTATTACTAAACAACTATTAGTTTAGATAATAATATAATAACTAATAATTATTTATTAACATTTTATAAATTACAAACTTATTAATATTTAATATATATTAAATAGCATTTAATAAAATTAATTAATAAATATACTAATAAAAAAATTTAATATCATATAATAAAAATAACTATAATAAAATTATTTTTAAAAAAACACCATACGTTTTTAAAGGCCTGTCGGGATGTGTAGTGGCTTTTTTGCTGCCATAGTAGAGTGTGCTACATCAGTAGTTGTACTTGCTATGTCAATGACAAAGTCCACTATGAATGCATGTGGATGGAGGAGATAGAGGGAGGGGTGGGGTGTGGGGTCTCCCCTCCCCGCCCTCTCCAAAAAATTTTTAAATTTTTTTTATTAAATCATTTTTTTAACAAATATATTTTATAAAAAAAATTATTAATATAAAATTTAGATAAAACAATTTCCCGTTCTGTATTTAAAACATAATAATGTTTTTTTAATTTTTATTATAAACAATTGTCATTTAAATTTGATAGGAAAATTACAACCACCCATTCAAATTTCCGACCTAGAATTTTCATTTTCAATTTCAAATCTTTCCCAAATTATTTGATAGGAAGATTCAATTAACCATTCTAATTTCTAAATTAAATTTTCTTTTAAATCTCAAACCCTCCCTATTTTTTAATATCTAATTTGCAAAATTAATGGATGAGGTTTTCTAAGACTTTTCAACCTCTGTGTATACAGAGGAATTAACATGCATGCTAGAAAATCACAGAATTGAAAGCACTCATCACAAGAAATATCCAGATAGTCATTCAGCAAACATGATGAAGATAGGAAAATAGAGCATAATAAACTGTGCAAAGAATCATAAGCATCTACCTAGACATTGATGTTAATTGCTACGCCCAAGAAAATTGTAGAGAGATTCCTCCTCTCAGAACCTTCTCCTTTCTGAAAATTCCTTCTCCAAAATTTGCCGCTTTTTAGAAATGAACCCTCAATTGGTGATATGGAGTTCTCTCCTCAAATCGGGGCACTAATTGTGCATTCGCCTGAGAGAACCCTTTGCTCACCAGACTTTAACTCTTATTAACTTTTCTTTATCTTTCTTTTATCTTTTCTATGCACATTTATTAAATTATTAAATTACTTAATTTAATTTTTACTAGACTTCCTTTTAATTTAATTTATTAAATTTAATCTCATACACAAACTTTGTGCAATTAAAATATCTATATTAAATTCATTTGTTTTATCTTTTTAATTAATTTCTTATATTTTAATCTCATGCATACATCATGCGAACTTAAAACTTTTAGTAAACTAATTTCTTTTCCACTTCTTAATTTATTTTCAAACATTCAATTTGATAAAATATTTATTAACTTAAATAATAATATGTAGCATTTATCTAAAAATGAACTCTAAATATATTATTATTATTTTAAATAAATATTATCACGTTCTAAATTTAAACTTATAATCTTTATCTTTATATTTAATTCATTTTATTTAATTAATTCTCCAAATTAATTAAATATAATTAAATATTAAAATATCATAATAATTTTCCATTAATTAAATCATTAATTTAGTCTTTTAATTAGACTTAATTAATAGAAAATTCACCAAAGACTCATAAAAAAAAGGCAAAAACCCATCATAGAAAAACACATATAAAATCAAACTAAAGGGTTATGATAATGAATTAAAGTCATTTGATGCATTCAGAGGGTACTCAACTCGGATACTCATCCTAATTATCTAGGACAAATGGCTTAAAGGTTTAAGATTTGGACTTAAGAATTTATGTCCCCTCTCTTACCATTGAGATAACGCAACAGGGTATGCTCGTCTTGGTAATTTAGGGAAGTCGATACTCGGTACTTGCAATCTGTATAAAATCCACCATGTATAGACACAATATTCTAAGATAAATAGGCAATGGCAAAAAGTGGTGCATCGTGTAGATCCTGACTAGCAGGTGACTTCAATTCCCTTCCTTAACCACATCAAAAATGCCAGACATAAAGAAAACACACACACACACACCATACACATGCAGTATGGGGTAAGCATCCATAAGAAAACACATCTGATAATCCATCTAACTTATCATCATCAATAACTGAAAACCACTATAATAATCATCAGACATACATAAACTATAAAGTACCAAGTAATCTCATCATATATCAACTAAATCTGAAACAATATTTGATAATCTAAAAGTAATGCTACTAAAAATCAAGCATAAAATTGGCCTAAAAGAGTTTAGAAATGACAACAAAATGTAAAATAGGGCACACACTACATCCACCTCCCTAGGCTTAGGCTTACTCCTGGAGGCCTACAAGAAAAGTAAAATTGAAGAACTTCACTTTGTGGGTCCATTGGACCCTTTCCCCCTATAGGAGGATATGATTCCACTGAGAACACTCTCTGAGATCTACCCATGTTTCCAACTATAGGCTCTGAAGCTATGGGTCTCTAGCTTGAGAATTGTGATTTCCCTTGAGGGCAATGGGATGACTTGTGTCCACATTGTCTGCATGTGAAACATTCTTCGTCAAAACTCCTTTGCACCCTAGGTGTACTAAACTGCTGAATGCTACCCCTACTGACATAAGAAGGAATAACCTGAGATAGCCAATTAAACTAGTTGTGCTTATTATGCTGTGTGTTACGATATTTACAATAGCTCTTATACGTAGGTCTAGGCTTAGGTCCTATCCAATGTGCTCTATCCTGATCATGAACATGAGGTAGGTGATCAATGATGGTCTACATCATTTGCCTTAGATCAACCTCCTCAGGGTCGTCCTATTATTCTCTATGGTTCTCTTCCTAATGCTCACTAACATGCCCATCCCTAGTCCCTTCATGAATAGGGTCTTCATGGATAGATTCATGTACATTGATGGCTTTGCCTTGTCTACAGCCTCTACCACAGATTAGGCTACAAACTCTAACAAAAGATCTTGTCTCAGATACCATCCTACAATAATATCCAAGATACAATATGCTATAATAACCATAAACCAGACTACTGTAAAGCATAGATAAAAGACACATGTTTTGAAAACAAAATAGGTTCAATTTTCAGTTTTTCCTATATTTGGGTTTAAGAATAATTTTAGTTTTGAAGTCTAAGTGTTGAAGTATGAAAAATATACAACTAAAAGTTTAAGTTATGTTTCAGTTCAACTAGTTCAAGTTTCAGTTTGATATAGATACATATAACAATTTTAAGTTTCATTTTTGTTCAACTAGTTAACAACTACAGGCGTTCCAATATACCTAGAGCTCCCAATGTAGAAACTCGAGCTCTAATACCAGATGTAACACCCAACCAAGGATCATAAAGAAATAACCTAAAGTTTTGCTAAGTTTTTCAATAATTTTTTTGAACAAGAAGAATAACATACACATCAAACACATAGTAGCAGAAGCAACAACATACAATCAACTAAAAGCATACATAACATGTTGCATTCCTTAAGGATCCCATGACATTGAATCACATATAAATTTAATTAATACTAAGTCCATCAAATACCACATCCATATGAAAGAATAATTAAAAAGTCCAATGTCCATTTAAATAATATACATTTGTTCTGAATGCCTCTTGGAAAATGAAATTCAAAATGCTCAATCATCCATTGTACATGTCATAGGGTATGAAAGGCTAAAAGAAAATACATATATATAAATAGAACTACATCATCCTCCTCAGATCCATGATACAAAATACAATACAATAAATGAAACCATCCACCATACATGATATATCCATCCATTGTAAAAGATATAAAAATCCATCATAAAATATAACCATCCATCATAATGATATATAGATAAAATGAAAGGAAATGTAGACAAAGAAGCTCCAACCATGGTGACTATGGATGGATCTCAATGGTAAGAGTAAAAAGCACTACCACCCGACCGCGTGGAACCTAAATGGCCCACTCCAACTACGCTGAGGAGATAGTCTCAAGTCCCAAACAAGATATCAATCGAAATATCAAAAGTATGCTCTAAGTCTAGGAAATCCTAAAAGCATTCTAACTCAAGGGTCCTAAGATAGATCAACATCTAATTCCCAGAGGCACACAAGACATGTAGGAAACCTACTATGTAAGTGAGAAAGTGTCATTGTATGAATCATGCTAGAGTAACCTTGGGAATCTCTTAGGACCCCGGCCCTCTCCTGGGCCCCTAGTGATCCCTATGCGGCCACTAGTATCCTCTCGTACTGACAAGGCATACTACGAATGCAAGGTCGCAACCATGCATTCTCTCTACTCCCATCCTAGTTTATACTAGCACTCAAGGCATGGGAAAGAACATACAAAGACTCCTATTAGGTTCATTTTAATCCTCATTTAGTGTAATGTTTTAACTTATTAAGAAACTTACAATGGGTTACCTTGGGAACCATTGAGGGCCCTGGCCGCCATTGCAACCCACTTCCCAACACTAAATGTAGATAACCTACCCTAGGCTCATAAAAGCACCAATCAATAATCATATAAAAATCACCTCAGTCATATACAATTGATTGGAAAGCATCAAAAGATAATCCATAATAATCACATTAGTTCTTAGTGACATCAAGGCAATAAGTATTGACACTGAAATAAATGTCTAGCATAATTTTTTTGATAGGTGTTGGATCATCAGAGGGCAGTTCTTTGGAACATAGATAAGGAAATACTTCCTTATGTTCTCTTCTTAAATGATCAATTATCAAGGCACTCCATTTCTGATAGTTCCTCTTTGTCAACCTCAGTCTAACACCAAACTGACATGTGAAACAAAACTCCATGAGATTAGTAAATGTATGCACCCCCTAAAATGCAAAAAAAATCAATCAACCCCCAATTCATGATTTGGTACTTTATACTTAGTGTGATTGCAATAGGCCACTTGTCAAAATGGACTTAGTGGACTTTTGATTTTATTGTTTACAACCTCCTCTTGTAGTTCAAATGTAGAACTTTACAATATAACTCAAAAATACAACAATTTTGAAGCAATAAAATGCAAAGAAAGGACCTATTTCTGAAAGTGGTATTTCTGTTCACACAAGCCTATAATCTGATTGTAGATCTGAAAAATAGACAAAAAATTATTCACTTTCAAAAAAAAAAGAACCTGATTATGTGTCCAGATGAGCCTATACTAAACCTTTGAGGTTGCAAAAATAAAAATTTGTGATTTGCAAAAAAAATTCAAGAATAGAGATCCCAAACATCTAGCACCAATGTGTAGATCACAAAATCCTACTCGAAAACAAAAAAAATGCTCAGAAAAAGGAGTCTGTATGAGGGAGATATTGTTGTTTGAAAATCACCTCTGCAATTATTTTTCTTGAATTGCCACTATCATGCCTCCAAGAATCAAATGACTGTAAATTTCACCTCAAATGTCTGATTTTGGTGAAACAAAAGTCAATTTGGGGTTTTTTTGACCTTTTGAATGTGATGCCAATATCTAATTTACACTAGCAAGCTCCAACCTTCACCTGCAAAAAATATCTCCTACTGGCCTGATGGCCAAATTTTTTCTAGAAAATAATGTAGATCCAATTTTTTTTGTAGAGATGCAAATGAAAAATGAAGATCTAAAAATTAATTGCATGGATTTGAAGAGATCATACCACATTCGCAAATCAGGTGTTCGAGTTCCAATTTGCAATTTTTTTTTGCCTCAAATTTGACTATAGCCCAGGGTAGGTGAATTTATAGTCAAAATTTATTGAATAGACACTCTGGACATAATGGTGAGGTTTGCTTTGGCTCTAGATGCACTGAATAGCTATAGATACTCTAGATCTGAATCGAGGTCCTTAGAGAGGTGAAGCACAAATGGTCTCCAATGGATATGAAATGATGCTCTTATGGCTCTAATACTATTTAAGAATTTGGTATAGCTCTGATACCATGTAAAAAATTTCCTTAGGAAAAAATTATGCCAAGATCAAGAAGCTCAAGAATAAGCACAATATTGACCAAATGATGTATGATCATAATACCAATATGAGAATGAATAAAATGTCTAAATCTTTGGATATCAAATCATTCAATAATAAATAATTGATATTCTGATTGATGTACAAGTACAATAGAAGTTCCTGTATATAAAGCCCTCTAGAATGACTAGGAGTTAGCATAGTGGTAAGACTCGGAACTAAGCACATGTCCACTAAGAGTGGATTATCCTCCATTGAGCACAAAAGTTAGTGCAATGATGAGAGGATAAGCCTACACAGGTGTGTCACATAAAATTATGTTGTAAACATCATGTGCTTAATTAGAGTGAAAAAAATTATGTTGTCTACATGACAACTTAGTTAATTATGAAAACTCTAGTTTTGTAGACACCATGTGCTAAAATAGAGTTGCTAACTCTTGTGTTGTCAACATGACAATTCATATGAGTCTGCATACTCCTAGGTGTCTAACCTAATAAATAATAAAATAATGCATTTATCCTAAGTAAACTTAAGTAAAGTGTAAATAATAATTATTTACACTAACAATTAGAGCCCAAGGTTCATCCTTGTGGAGATTGGATCATGTAGAACCCTATGTTGATTTGAGTTGTAGGGTTTTAGATCTACAGATATCACCTATAGCTTGCAAAGGGTTACAATCTTGTAGGAGCTTGTTTTGTAAAGATGGTTTGAGGTAGAGGAAATGTTGATAATGCAATATTAGATACATTGAGATAAATTTCAGCTAGATTAGATGTTGTAGAGACAACCTAGAGGAAAGGAGCACATCTTGATAATGTAAGTGATGATGAAGTAGTAGCACCAAACCCTAATCTAGAACCTGAAGAAGATGAAGATGAAGCAAGGTTTTTGAGAGTGTTGTCTCAAGTAAATTCAAAGCCTATTTTTGAAGTTCTTCCTTATGATGGAAAATTGGATACCAATGTTGTGCTAGATTGGATCTCTAAAATGAAGAAGTTCTTTGATTATGAAAACACTCCTAATAATAGGATGGTGAAAATTGTGGTTAGAAGGTTGAAAGGTCATGCTTCACAATGGTGGGAGCATTTTCAAATTGATAGACAAGGGGGAGGAAAGGAGAAGATCAAGACTTGGTTGAAGATAGTAAACTAAGTGAAGAAAAAATTCCTTCCTATTGATTACCAAGTTAGCCTTGTTGAGAAAGATGCAAAGTTTGAGACAAAGAGACATGATTGTGAAGGAGAATACTGATGAATTTTATAGATTGGACATCATATCTAGATGTTTGGATGATGATGTTGAGAAAATTTCAAGGTACATAAATGGATTGAGATCTAGGATTCAAGATGAGATAAGTTTTGTGAAGTTGGAAAGTGTGGAAGAAGCATATCAACATGCCTTGAAAGTTGAGGAGATCTTGACAAAGAAGCATGAACAAAGACAAAGAGATAGAGGTGGTAGATTCCAGAGAGGTAGAGGTAGATCTTATGGTGAAGGTTGAAGATATGATAATTCTATACAAGATAAGGGCAAATATGAATGGAATAATGATGAAAAAGGAAAGAATGAACTAAAAGGTGGTAATTCTTATAGAGGAGGTACTAATTCTTACAAAAGGAAGAGGAAATTCTTATTCAAGAGGTGGATTTCATGGTAATTGTTTTAGATGTGGTAAAGAGGGACATAGATCTTTTGAATGTAGATCCTCTAAAAATGGGCAGAGTAATAGAAATGCTATAATTCAAGGATACATTGAGGTTCATCAAGTGAACCTGAGGCTAGAGAAAATTTGATGGTGAGAAGAACCTTATGTAATAAGGGAAGTGATGAAGAACTTATTTTGAGGAGAGGTCTTTTCAAAACTAGATTTAAGATGGCTGAAAAATGTTGCAAGTTGATAATTGACAGTGGAAGTTCTACAAATTTGGCATCAAAAGAGTTGGTTAAAAAGTTGTAGTTGCAGAGGCTAAAGCATCTAAATCCCTATCATGTATCAAGGATCAAAGATGAGCATAAGATATTGGTAAGTGAGCAATGCCTTGTGAAGATCAAGATTGGACATTACTTTGATAAATTTTTGTGTGCTATTATGCCTATGGATTGTTGTCATATTCTGTTGGGTAGACCTTGGCAATATGATAGATATGTTGTACATGATGGAAGATTGAATCGATTTACTCTTTGGGTGAATGGTAGAAAGAAAATATTTTTGCCTTTGATTGAAAGTCCAGATGAGGTTAATTGTAAAATTGTAAGAATTTTCATGGTTAATGGAAAGCAATTTGGAAAAGGAACGAAGAAGAATCAAGTATGTTTTTCTATAATTCCTAGGAAGCCAAGTTTAACTAGTAGCAGTCGAGTGATAGAAAATAGTGGTGACCGAGCAACATAAATTGATAGAAGTTGAGTACCATCAAAAATTAAAACTTTGTTGAATTAATACAAGGATATTATTATAGAAGATATTCCTAATGGTTTACTGCCAGTAAGAAGTATGAGTCATTGTATGGATTTGATTCTTGGAGCTATTTTTTCAACAAAGCACCATATAGATTGACACCTACTAAAAATGAAGAACTTAACACACAGGTGCATGAATTGTTGGTGAAAGGTTTGATCAGAGAAAGTTTGAGTCCATTTGTTGTAATTACCATATTAGCACCTAAGAAGAATGGAGCATGGAGAATGTGTATTGATTCTAGAGCTATTAACAAAATCATAGTGAAATATAGGTTTCCTATGCTGAGAATGGATGACATAATGGATTGTTTTAGTGGAGAAAAGTATTTTACCAAGAATTATTTGAAGAGTGGCTATCATCAAATTAGAATCAGAGAAGCTAATAAATGGAAGACTACTTTTAAGAAAAAAGATGGTTTTTATAAGTGGTTGGTAATGTATTTTGGTTCGACTAATGCACCTAGTACTTTCATGAGATTGATGAACGAAGCTCTAAAAATATTCTTTGGTAAGTTTGTGATTATTTATTTGGATGACATTTTGATATTTAGTAAGACTAAGGAAGAACATCTTTAGAATGTTAGACAAGTATTGCAAATATTGAAAGAGAAGAAGTTGATGATTAATCTAGAAAGGTGTTTTTTTTATGCAAGAGGAGATTGTGTACTTGGGATTTGTGATTTTAGCTAATGGTTTATGAATGGATCATGAAATGGTTAAAGCAATTTTGGAATGACATGCACCTAAGAATGTGGGTGAGGTAAGATCATTTCATGCTCTGGCTAGTTTTTACAGGAAGTTTATAAGGAATTTTAGTTCTATTTGTAATTCTATGACTGAGACAATGAGAGAGGAGATAAAAAGAAATTTAAATGGACACATGGAGCTGATAAGAGTTTTGAGACTTTGAAACAAAAGGTTGTTAAGTTACTTGTATTGGCTTTTCCTGATTTCAATAAGGTATTTCAAATTGAATGTGATGCAAGTGGTAGTGCAATAGGAGCTATATTAAGTCAATAAGGTAAACCTGTTGCTTTCTTTAGTGAAAAGTGGAATGATGCTAAAAGGAAGTATTATGTATATGATCAGGAGTTTTATGCTATTTTTCAAGCCTTGAAGAAGTGGAGACATTGTTTGAATCCTAAGGAATTTGTGTTGTATACTGATCATAAAGCTTTACAATACTTGGAAAGTCAGCATATATAAATTGAACTAGAGACATATGAAGTGGGTTGAGTACTTGCAGAGTTTCACATTTGTCACTAAGAATAAGAGTGGAGTTACTAATAGAGTTGTTGATGCATTGGGCATAAGACATTCTTTATTAACTGAGATAAAGGTTGAAGTTCTTGGTTTTGATGAAATGAAAGAGTTGTATGATGCTGACCCTAATTTTTTTGAGGCATGGAGAGAGTGTAGAGCACCAAATCTAATAGATCACATAAGTAAGTATGATGAATAATTCATTCAAGAAGGTATGTTCTTCAAAGGTATTTACTTGTGTATTCCTAGAAGTTTTATTAGGTAGAATTTAATGAAGGAAAAACATAGTGGTGGATTGGCTGGACATTTTGGAATTGACAAGACATTGAGTTTGCTAAAGGATAAGTATTATTAGTCAAAAATTTATAAGGATGTTCAAAAATTTGTTAAGAGTTGTGGAGTTTGACAAGTTGCAAAAGGAGTAAGTAAGAATATTGGTTTGTATACACCTATTGTTGTTCCTAAGAAACCTTGGAGTGACATTATTATGGATTTTGTTCTTCGATTTCCTAAGACAGAAAAGGTGTATGATCCTATATTTTTTCTTGTAGATAGATTTTCTAAGATGGCTCATTTCATACCTTGTAAGAAGACATCAAATGTTGTGCATGTTGCTGAATTTTTCTTTAAAGAGATTGTGAGATTCCATGAATTACCAAGAAATATTATTTCTGACAAAGACAATATGTTTGTTGGTTATTTTTGGAAGACTTTGTGGAAGAATTTGGGTACTGAATTGAAGTTTAGTTCTACATTCCATGTGTAGAGAGATGGATAGACAGAGGTTGTGAATAGAAGCTTGGGTAATTTTGCTGAGATATTTAGTTGGAGACAAGGCAAGTAATTGGGAAGTAGTGTTGGCACAAGTTGAGTTTGCATATAATAGATTTGTAAATAGGAGTATAGGGAAAACACCTTTTGAGATTGTTACTAGAATGCAACCTAGAGGTATATCAAATTTGAGAGATGTTGTTGTTGAAGAATAGAGAAGTGTTGCAAGGGAAGAATTTTTTGATCTTATGGAGTATTTGTATAAGGAAGTGAAGTTGAGGTTGGAACAACGTAATTAGAAGTATAATGAGAATGCTAATAAATCTAGAAGACATCATGATTTTGAAGTTGGTAATGAGGTCATGGTTCATTTGAAGAAAGGAAGATTTCCTCTTGGAACATACAGTAAGATAAGGATGAAGAAGTTTAGACCTTGTAAGTCTTGAAGATGTTTGATAGTGGTAATGCTTATAAAGTTGAGTTATCTAATGAGATGGATATTGTTAGTGTAAATAATTATTTACTATTTACCATTTACTTAAGTTTACTTAGGTTAATGCATTATTTTATTATTTATTCAGGTGAGACACTTAGGAGTTTGCATACTCTCATGAGTTGTCATGATAACAACAATGGAGTAAGCAACTCTAATTCAGCACATGGTGTCTACAACACTGGAGTTTGCATAATTAACTGAGTTTTCATGTAGACAACATAGTTTTTTGCACTCCCATTTTAGCACATGTTGTCTCCAACATTATTTTGCATGCTACACCTTTGTAGGCTTATCCTCTCATCATCACACTTACTCCTATGCTCAATGGAGGATAACCCATATTTGGTGGACATGTGCCTGGTTGTATGATGTATCATGTTGCTAATTCTTATGCATTCTAGAGGCATTCCAAAGGTCTTTATATATAGACACTCCTAATGTACTTATATCCAGAATGAATATTATATCATCATTCTAATCATACTCTCTTTGGTCTACTATTTTTCTTATGCTTGAGTTCCTTAGCCTTCGGTGAATTTTTCCCTAAGGAAAATTCTTACATGGTATCAGAGCTTGATTATTTTGCATGGTCGCTTATTTCAGTAAATTCTTACTTTCTTTTGCATGGTCGCTTATTTCAGTAAATGCTTAATAAATTAACTAAACATCTATCAAGTTTTAAGCAGTAATTTATGTGTTTACCGAGTAGCAGCAGCAATTAAGTTTAAGGCATCTTTGGGACTGTTGAATTTGTTTTTGTGGTAACTGATTCACCCCTCCCCTCTCAGTTACCCCATCTTCATTTTCCAACAATTGGTATCAGAGCTTTTGGTGCTTGCAGGAGGAGATTTCAAAGATCTAAGCCAAAGATCAAGATGTCTTACAAGAGGGAAATTCCAAGGCTTAACCGAAACAACTTCTCAGCATGGCAGGGATTAATGAGACTTCATCTAGCTTCCATTGGTGACACTGGTCTGAAATATCTTGATGAGGAATATGTAGAACCATCAGGTACATTATTAGTCAATGACATTGCTATAAAGAAGACTCATAACATTATGATGATTGATATTGCATCTGCCTTGAGTTATGAAGAGTTTGATGATGTCAAGGACTGCACTACTGCCTATGAAATGTGGGAAAGACTGAAAGAGATCTATGGTGGAGATGACAATGTCAGAAGAGCCAAAGCTGAAAGTTTGAGAGGACAGTTCGATCAGATGAAAATGAAAGAAGATGAAAACATTGCCAAATATGTTGAAAGAATTAAAGCATGTGTGAGTGCTATCAAAGCTTCTGGAGGAATTATCAGTGAAGAGACAGTCATAAGTAAAGTTCTTAGAACTCTACTTCTAGTTTATGCCATCAAGGTATCAGCCATTCAAGAAAGAAGGTGTGAGGCCAATCACAAGATAAACCTAGAGGCCATAGTTGGAAGATTGACAGCATTTGAACTAGATAATTTTGATAATTATGTTCCAGCTGCAAAGAACATTGAGTCTGCATTTGAAGCCAAGCTTTCACTCAAGGACAAAGGCAAGAAGAAGAAGGAATCTCAGTCAGAGAGTGAAGATCAATCAGATCAGAGTTCTGACAGTGACCTTGAAGTAATTGAAGCTCTACTTGCAAGGAAATATTCAAGAGGAAGAGGTAAATACAAAGGTAAAGTACCCCTAATCTGCTTTTCATGTGAAGAAGTCGGTCATATTGCTGCAAGGTGTCCAAACAAGAAAGATAAAGATGAAAAGAAAGATAATAAATGGAATAGTAAGAAAGATCTCAAATCATTTAAGGATAAAAGTAAGAAATCATGTTTTATGGCTAAAGATTCTAATGATTCTAATGATGAAGAAGAGGATGAGATTGTTTACATTGCTGTAAAAGATGAATCTGACAATGAAGAAATGGCACTCATCTCTCACATAAGTAAGAATGATACATGGATCATTGATAGTGGCTGCTCACATCATATGACTGGAGATAAAACAAAGTTTGATCAATTTGAAGAGTATGATGGTGGCAGTGTAAGATTTGGAAACAATGAACCTTGTTGCATCAAAGGAAAAGGAAGAATCACTCTAACCCAGGAACTTGTATGTGATAATGCTTATTGGGTAGAAGACCTAAAGCACAATTTGTTGAGTGTGGCACAGTTACTCAACAATGGACTCAAAATAAAATTCATCCAAGGCAAAGCAAGACTACTAAATGGTAAAGGAAAGCTGATTGGATCTGGTACTCAAACTAAAGGTAACTTGTTCTATCTTGAACTTGGTGAACATTCATGTTTTATTGCTCAAGTAGAAGAGAGTTGGTTATGGCATAAAAGGTTATGTCATGTGAATTTTGACAATTTAGTAAAGATAAGCAAATTCAAGAAAGTGAGGGGCATTCCTGATTTAAAGAAACCAGAGGTCGGTTTATGCAAGAATTGTCAAATTGGAAAGATGGGTAAGTCTAGTTTCAAAAGCAAAAATTATTATTCTGAAGATTTATTAGAAATTGTGCATACTGACTTATGTGGACCTATTGGAACTGAAAGCTATACTGGTGAAAAATATTTTATTCTTTTTGTTGATGATTATTCAAGAATGATGACCGTCATGTACCTAAGGAACAAATCAGAAGCATTTGAAAAGTTCAAATGGTATTTGGCAAGAGTAGAAAAAGAAACAGGGAAAAGATTGAAATGCCTAAGGTCAGACAGAGGTGGTGAATTTATTTCACATGAATTCAATAACTTTTGTATTGAAAGAGGAATCAAAAGACAGGTTTCAGCACCAGGTACTCCTGAACAAAATGGCATAGCTGAAAGAAGGAACAGATCCATCATGGATTGTGCAAGAACCTTGATGATAGAAAAGAATGTTGCTATCAAATACTGGAAGGAGGCTATCAGTACAACAGTTCATACCTTAAACCGAGTACAGTTGAAAAAAGACTCATTCAAAACTCCCTATGAATTATGGTATGGCTATAAACCCAATGTAAGTTATCTGAAAGTATTTGGAAGTAAATGTTATATCTTGAAAGAATCTAGAAAAGGTAAATTTGATGTAAAAGGTGATGAAGGTATATTTCTTGGATACTCATGCAAGAGTAAAGAATATAGATGCTTGAACTTATCTACTCACAAAGTCATAGAAAGTATACATGTGAAAGTTGATGAGTTTGCAGAAAAGACTGAAGAAGAAAGAAAAAGAGAACCAAAAGATTACAAAAGATTCATCTTCAGTGAACTAGATATAATATCAACTGCATCTGAGAATCAAAAACCTTCTTCTACCGAGTCATCACTAACCGAGTTGCAGGAAACATCTACCGAGCCAACGTCTACTAAGTCAGAGAATACCGAGTTAGAGATTACCAAGCCAGAGGTAACCGAGCATGTGCATACCGAGCCAGTTGATACCGAGCCAGACCAAACCGAGCATGAAGGAGAAATGCAAGAAGATAACGACAAGATTCATCCAAAAGGAAAAGAACCTGTTCTAGCCAAGTATGTCAGAAGACATCATTCAGCAGATCAGATCATTGAAAATAAATCTGAAGGAACCATCACAAGAAGTAAGTTGAAAGGTACTTGTTTACTTGCTGATTTTGAACCTAGAACTGTCAAAGATGCATTAGAAAATGATAATTGGATTGAAGCAATGAATGAAAAAATAGAGCAGATAGAGAAAAACAAGACATGGACTCTTGTACCCAGGCCTAAAGACAAAAATGTAATCGGTACAAAGTGGGTTTTCAGAAATAAGTTGGATGAAAATGGTAAAGTATCAAGAAACAAAGCTAGATTAGTGTGCAAAGGATATTCTCAAGAGGAAGGCATAGATTATGGAGAAACTTTTGCTCCCGTTGCTAGATTGGAAGGTGTTAGAACCTTATTAGCATATGCTTCTTACAAAGGATTTAATGTTTATCAGATGGATGTCAAGTCAGCATTTCTAAATGGTATACTGGATGAAGAGGTCTACATTGAACAACCTGAAGGTTTTATAGATCCAGATAAAAAGAACATGGTTTGCAAATTGCACAAGGCACTGTATGGTCTGAAACAAGCCCCTAGAGCATGGTATGAAAGATTGCATAGCTATCTTATTCAAATTGGATTTCAAAGAAATAATGATAACAGTAGTTTGTATATCAAGGAAGGACCAGAAAATAAGATTTTCCTGGCAGAAATATTTGTAGATGATACTGTTTTCACAGGGAATGATGATCTTTGCAAAGAATTTTCAGAACAAATGAGCAAGGAATTTGAAATGTCAATGTTCAGTGAAATCAAATTCTTTGTTGGACTTCAAATTTAGCAGAACAAGAATGGCATCTACATCACTCAAGCAAAATACATCAAAGAGATATTGAAAATGTTTGGTATGGAAGACTGTAAACCAGTTGGAACTCCCATGTGTACTGGACTAAAACTTACCAAAGAAGATGATTCAAAGGAAATAGATCAGACATTGTACAGATCTATGATTGGAAAGTTGCAATATGTAGTTCATACTAGGCCAGATATTGCTCTTGCAGTTGGAATTATGGCAATATTTTCAGCCAAACCAAGAGAAAATCACATGATGGCAATCAAGAGGATAATGAGATATCTGAAAGGAACTGAAGATTATGGATTATGGTATAAATTTGGAGGAAACCTAGACTTAAAAGTGTTTACTGATGCTGATTGGGTAGGAAACCTTGACAACAGAAAAAGCACAAGTGGAGGTGCATTCTTTCTTGGAAAGAGGTTGGTTTCTTGGACAAGCAAAAAGCAAAATTGTACATCTCAATCAACAAAAGAGGCAGAGTATGTTGTTGTAGCAGTAAACTGTTCTAATATTGTTTGGTTCAAGCAATTGCTACAAGGCATGAAGATGGAAATCAAGGAACCAATTGTCATGTTTTGTGATAATACAAGTGCAATCAACATATCTAAGAATCCAGTAATGCATTCTAAGACTAAGCACATTGCAATCAAGTATCACTTTGTCAGAGAATTGGTGCAGGACAAGGAAATTAGATTGGAATATGTCCATACAAAGGAACAGATTGCTGACATATTCACAAAGCCTTTACCTAAGGATGCATTTTTGTATCTCAGAGGTAAGTTAGGGGTCATTCCCCTATCTGAAGTTCACTAAAAATAAGTTTTAGTGATGCATCAACTCTTACAAAATTGAACAATCATCAGTTGATGCAGCAAATCAAGGAAATATTGCATATGAATCAGTACTAAAGGTACAATGAAATTCATTGAAATTGGATTGTCTTTGGCATGTGTTGTCAAAGAGGGAGAGTTTTACCGTCATATCTTTCCAAAATTTGATTATGTAATTCCTTCACAGAGGGAGATTACTGTAAGAGGGAGAGTTCTCTATCTTAGAGGGAGAATTGTTAATTGTGTTGTGTTGCTGTAGACTTGCTTTCAAATTTCATTTCTGCTATGACATGTTGTGTTGCCATCAATGCCAAAGAGGGAGATTGTTGGATACAATTAAGTAATTGTGTATTATCTTTGATGTTACACAAATGCCATATCAGTTATCAGACAAAGTCTACCGAGTTCTGTTGGTCAGGAAAACAGTTTACAGAGTCTACCAAGCTCAGTCGGTCAGTAAAGCCTTTTGCAGTGTATACCGAGCATTCCTGTATGTCACATGGTGAGTTAGTGTTAACCGAGTTCGCACGGTAAGCTAAAGAAAGTTTAGTTCTTACCGAGATCACTCGGGTATCAAAGGATTTTGTAGCGGACGGTTAGTGTTAATCGAGTTCGCACGGTAAGCTAAGGAAAGCTTAGTTTTCACCGAGCTCACTCGGTAGTCGAAGACAGCTTTTACCGAGTCTAGTCAGCTTCCAAAGGAAGTGGCAGGTTTATCAAATTCTCCGGTAATTGTAGTTTTTACCGAGTTCTGCCGGTTAACACAGGAAGCAATTTTTTTTTGTTCTGTATTGACCGAGCAGCGTCTGCCAGTGAAGAATTTTGTTTTGATTGTTAGTTCAAGCCAACTTTGGAATATGTTTTGTCAAGTTGGTTGGACCGACCTGGTATTATGTATAGTATATAAAGAGGTGCTCAAGATGCGGAAAAGTGTGGAATAGAGAGTGTATATGGATAGTGCAAGGAAGTGCAAGGAAGAGACTTGTGTGTGCCTAAGCAGAGTTGAGCAGAGGGAAATCTTGGAGCTGCAAAGATATATTTAATTAGTAAGGATCTTGTGGAGCTAAACTGAGATCTGTATTCAGCAAGATAAGTTGCATGTATTTTCAGATCATTCATTGTTGCTTTCTAACCATTGTAACAGTGATTCCAAAATCTCCTAACAGAGTTGGTTTAACAGCCATTCCATAAATCCTTTAACAGGGTGGCAATTCAGTTCAATTGTTCTAAAGACCTCTTACAAGGCCACTCCTAACAGGGTGATTAAATCCTCTAACAGGGTCACACCTAACAGTGTGTTTTGTAACCTTTAACAGGGTTGGCTCCTAACAGGGCTCACTTCAGAAGAGTGAAAATTGGTGACTAGTTGCTGATGGTTTTTCCCATATTGGATTTCCACGTAAATCTGGTGTCTACTGTGTTCATGATTACTTTCTTTTGCATGGTCGCTTATTTTAGTAAATGCTTAATAAATTAACTAAACATCTATCAAGTTTTAAGCAGTAATTTATGTGTTTACCGAGTAGCAGCAGCAACTAAGTTTAAGGCATCTTTGGGACTGTTGAATTTGTTTTTGTGGTAACTGATTCACCCCTCTCCTCTCGGTTACCCCATCTTCATTTTCCAACAGCTTCAACACCTTGACCCGAATCTAGAGAGTCCATAGAAATTGGGAGCATCTAAAGCCAAATTGAACCTTTCCATTATGTCTGAAATGTTGATTCGATAAAAATCAGCTATAAATTTTCCTATGCTAGGCCAAAGTTGATTCTGAGGAATTTTTTTTTTGTAAACCGACACCTAAAGACCCGATTTGCAACTTGGGTATGGTCATTTATTTGATCTACAAATTTATTGTTCAGATCTAAATTTTTATCATTCTCTACATTATTTTTGAATTGTGTATTTTTCATAATTTTTCTGCCCTATAGGCCCCTGTAGAGAATTTTTTTTTGCAAGATCCCATAGAGAATATTCCCTATGAATTTAGAATATTCAATTTATTATCAGGCGAACAAATCCAGCCAAGCTGTACCAAATTTGACAGATAGAGTGGTAACCGACATTTAAATCTTGGACTGACATATACATTCTGGGCAAATCCAAATCTGGCATACACTCCCATAATTCAACAGACTTTTTCTAAGACCTAGTGGCCTTTGTTGTCTAAGCGTTGTGGCTTGACATCTTTAAAAAATACACGGTGTTGATTACCTGTGAATGTGGGACTATTTTCACAATTTTCTGGCATGGAAAATCTAAGCACCCACAAAACTTATCTCTAGTAGTGTTTGAAATCTAGTGCAAACATTCAACATCTAGCACAAAAATATTTTTTAGCCACTATGATAGTTCCCATTGAGAACCTAGCTCTGTGACATGCATCATCCTATAGCCCCACCACACAATGATGATAGATAGACCCACACCATGTGACTCTGCCATAGTGAACACACGTCATTAGCCACCAACCTGTTAGATAGACTGCCAAATCGATGTCCATGTTAACATGGTCCCATCTGCATAGTCAGTGATCTATGCAGTAGCCACATAGGAAAACACGTAGGCTAAAGACACATCAGATTCTTTGTACCATCCATACAAGACACGTCAGTGCTGTCACCATCTAGGGGCTAAAAATTTCTTATGTCATCAAATTTATGAGCCTAAATTTGACAACCATCTAACCGTCATCTAGGGGTAAAATAGAACTACTGTGATAGCCATATGACCATCAAATTTAATCCTATCTTTTTCTGATCCAACCCCTCTTTAGATTGATTTTTGATTTTGTAGTTCAAATTTGGGAGGTCTTATCTCAATCATCTAGACTCCAAATCAAGTGTGATTTTTCTTATTTTGGGTAAAATTTCCTAAAATTTTTAGTGGTACAACTTTTTTTGGTTTTGGTGCATGGGTTTTTCAGAAATTGCATCTTTTGGCAACTGTACCTATCTAATCCTGCATTTTGCAACTTCAAATGCTCCGTATAAGCTCATCTAGACGCAAAAATAGGTTCTATTTTTTTGAAAGTGAATTATTTTTTATCTACTTTCTAGATCTATAATTCGATTATAGGGTGTGTGGACAAAAGTGTCACTTTCAGAATTAGGTCCTTTTTTGCATTGTAATACTTTGATATATCTTCAGAATTGTTGTATATTTGAGATACATTGTAATGTTCTAGTTTTGAACTCCATAAGGAGGTTGTAAAAAGCCAAAATTAGAAGTCCACTAATGCCAACACTGACAAGTAGCCATTTTAAATGTACTACATATAAAGTGCCAAAAGCATCTTTTTTGGGGTTTTTTTTTTGATTGAGTGAAATTATTTCTGCATCATGGGAAATTTTAAGTTTTCAAAATTAACTCCACATAACTATGCTACATGGTCCGTTAAAATGTGGTGTCATTTAATGCATAAAGCAGTTTGTCAATATATAGATGGTACCCTTCCTAAACCAACAGGTGATCAAGTATCTTCTAGTGAAATCACTGATTGAAAAGCATAGGATAGGAAAGCTATAGGTGATATTTGTTTGGGGGTTGAAGACAAGATCATATATTAAATTTAGAACTCTCATACATCCAAAGAAGCTTGGGATACCCGCCAAAACCTATATGGTAAAGTGTCTGAGGAAGATGTTTTCAAAATTGAAGATGAGCTTGTCTCCTTAGATCCTAAGGCATTTAATTCCATACAGGATCTTATCATAAGAATGAATTAAGAATGAAGCTTGATTATTGTGGAAGTCTTATTAAAGATGATAGGTTAATGTATCTCATTCATAATAAGTTTCCATATAAGTACTCCACATTTATTTCTACTTATAACACCTCAAAGACTACATTAGGGTCTGCCTATCAGAAAGTATCTTTTGATCATTATGCTGGACTATTGGATAAAGAAGAAGAGAATTTGAAATGAATGGGGATTCTCAATTTTCCAAAGTCTAAGGGATTGGTAGTGAATAATGAGGGTTCTCAAATTTCAGCTGGTCAATCTTCAAATAAAGGAAAGGGAAAGAATAAGAAGTGGAAGAATAAATCAGAGGATGCAGAAAAGATAACACCATAATCAAATCAACAAGGCAAGTCTTCCTTGAATTCAAACATGAAGGGGGGCAATAATAAGGAAAAGAAAAAGTTTTCTTATTGCAAGAAAATGGGTCATGAAGAACATGAGAATTATCATAAGAAGATTGATGAGTTAATGAACATCATGAAGAAGCACAATGTTTCACTACCTAATGCTTACAAGGAGAAATGATCCTCTTCATTAGATTCAAAGGGAAAAGGAGAAGCACCCACAAAAAATTCAAGTTCTTCAACAAAATGGATTCTTGACTTAGGTGCCTCATATCATATGGGTTCTTCAAAAGGAGATTTTTCTTCATTGAAGTAGTCTAAGGTACCACACATGTTTGTGGGTGATGATACAAAAATCGAAGTTGAAGGGAAAGAAAATGTGGAGATGGAAAATGAAGATTTAAGTGATGTTCTCTATGTTCCTCACCTAAGTTCTAATCTCCTATCAATTTACCAAATCACTCACCTTGGAGATGGCCATAAAGTTGACTTCCTTCCTAACTCAGTAATGGTGCACACTCTAAAAGATGATTCTTTGGTTGCAGTGGGGAAAGATAATCGTGAAAAAAGGTTGTATTATTTCTCCCACTTTGTGACCAAGTTTCCTTCACAAGCCTTGTTGACTCAATCTCATCCACAAACCAAATTATGGCATGAGTAGTATGGTCATCTTGCCTTCTGCTATCTTCAACAACTTTTCTCAAAAAAAAAAAGGGTCAAAGGTCTACCTCCAATCAAATTTTTTAAGGGTGGATTTTCATCATATTCAGTGGATATCCATCTAGAGGAGAAGTTATATAAAGCGAAGCTTTTAAGAGCACCAGTTGTTCTTTAGTTGGTTCACATGGTACTAGCAGGTCCTTTTGTAGTGACATTAGTCAAACATGATTGCTACATACTTACTTTCATTGATGACTTTTCACGCTGCACTTGGGTCTACTTTTATCATCACAAGAATGAAGTGTTGGATAAGTTTTTAGCCTTGAAGACTCATGTTGAAAACAAATTGAGGGTAACCATAAAAGTTCTTTGAATGGAAAATGAAACTAGATATGTGAACAAAATACTTAAAGACTTTTGCAAACTTGATGTATTGATCTTCAAAATCCACCAACATTTAGTCCACACATGATAGATGTTGCAGCACTAAGGATTCAAACTCTTAAGTCTATGGAAAGTTGCATGATACAAGCCAAGTCTCTCGATCCATCACTTGAAGTTGAAGTAATCAGTAGTTCCAATCACCTACTGCATAGGTCTCCTCATAATGCCTTAGATGGAAATACTCCTTTTGAGGCATGGTGATGCAGAAAACTAGTTGTGACACACTTTAGAGTCTTCGGTTGTCTAGCATGAGCAAACATATCTTCTAGGGGATGCAATGCACCACCATTAAGGCCTTTTACCTTCATTGGATATGAAGATAGTGTTAAGGCATATAGACTTATGGATCCTAAGACACATGAGATTTTTATGGAGAAGGATGTACAATTTGAGAAAAGTTCACCAAGCTTATCCTCTAATCCTCTTTGCACATCATACATTGTGAAAACTAATAGTGACACTAGCGATAGTGCTTCAAAACAATTAGATATGTGGGGTTCTATCGACAGTTATAGTGAGAGGTCATGACATCAACACATTCCACATGCATAAATTTCCATAGTGATAGGTCCAACACAATAGGGTACACCTAGTCTTCTAGCTCCAACATTAGAGGATGACTACATAGCGTATATTTTAGGTTTGTTTGTGGAGTCATAAATAGTGGATTTGGGGGACATCATTGATGATATATATCTTCTCTTTGATGGAGAAGATCCTTCTTCAGTTGTTGTGAGGGTTCACTCTAACCCTCATGTCCATTCTCTACATGATCAATCTTCTCAAGTTGGTGTGATTGTGGATTCTTATGTACATTAGGTGCACAAGGTCTCTTTATCATTTGAGGAGACAATACATTCTTTGGGATAGGTGTTGGATACAATCGATTAATTGTGTGTTGTCTTTGATGTTACAAAAATGTCATATCAGTCGACAGATAATGCTTACCAAGCTCACTTGGTTAGTGAAGATAGTTTTCCTTATCTACCGAGCATTCACAAGTTTACTCTGAACAAATGACAATGTCTACCGAGCTCACTTGGGCGTCGAAGGAATTCAGACAAAAAAGAGTGTTAACTAAGCTCACTCAATTAATGAAGGGAAAGTTGGACAAAGTTAGTATTCACTGAGTTCACTCAGTTGCCAAAGGATTTTTGCAAGTTCACAATGTTAACCGATCTTTTTTTGGTTAACATAGAGAATTGTTCCAAAGTTAGTTTCTATCGAGTAGGGTCAGCTTTCAAAGGATCTTTTTTGTTTTGGCATATGAAGCTGAATTACTTTACGTATTGATTCTAGATGACTACGGTGATGAATATTGGTTATTTTAATTTGAATTTGGGCTGACTTGACAATCTAGAAGGTATAAATAAAAGGTCAAGTTCAAATTTCTAGTGTGTGTGCAAGTGTGTTGATTAAATTGAAAAGGAAAGAGGGAGCAATCTTGAAGGATAAGTAGGTATCCTTATGGGGTAGAAAAGTAATATTTGATCAAGAAGGATCAAGTTTTAGCAGAAAAGAGATCTGGATTCAGCAATTCAGTTGCATCACAATTAGGTCATTTCATTGTTACTCTCTAACCATTATAGCAGTGATCTAAAATCTCTTAACAAAGTTGGTTTAACAACCAATTGTAAATCCTCTAACAAGGTGGCAATTGCATTGAATAATTTTAAGACATCTTGCAAGGCCACTCCTAGTAGGGTGATTAAATCCTCTTATAGGGTCACACCTAACAATGTGTTTTGTAACCTTCAACAGGGTTGGCTCCTAACAAGGTTCACTTTAGAAGAGTGAAAAACAATAACTAGTTACATTGGTGGTTTTTCCTAAATTGGGTTTCCACATTAAATCTTAGTGTCTCATGTGTTCATGTTATTTCTCTTACACTTGCAAGTAACTAAGGATAACATCTTAAGATTCACAAAAGTAATTCACACTCTACATTTGCCTAGTTAAAGAATTTTTTGTGTGTTTACCAAGTAATAGCAGTAATCAATTTTCTCAATCTAAAATTTATTGTTAACATCCAAGGGATCTAGGATTTATTTTAGTGGTAACTGATTCACACCCCCACCCCTGCCCCCCACCACCCCACTCCCTCCACTCTCAGTTACTCCTTCTATATTTCCAACAATTGGTATCAGAGCTTTTGGTGCTTGTAGGAAAGGTTTCAAGGACCTAAGCTAAAGATCAAGATGTCTTACAAGAGAGAAATTCCAAAGCTAAATAGAGACAACTTTTCAGCATGGTAGGGATTCATGAGACTTCATTTGGCTACCATTAGTGATTCAGGCTACAAATACCTAGATGAAGAATACGAAACTCTTACTAGTACATTATCTATTGAAGATCTTCATCTGCTTTCAATTATGATGATTTTGATGAGATCAAATATCGTAAAATTTCTTTTGATATGTGGAACAAGCTAAAGGACATCTATGGTGGTGATGACAATGTAAGGAGTTCCAAAGCAAAAAGCCTTAGAGGACAGTTTGATCAGATGAGAATGAGAGAATATGAAAATGTTGTCAAATATGTGGAAAGAATCAAAGCTAGTGTCAGTGCAATTAGAGCTTTTGGAGGAGAAATCAAGGAAGAAACTATTGTAAGTAAAGTTCTTAGAACATTTCTTCATACCTATGCAATTAGAGTATTTGCTATTCAAGAAAAGAGGTGTGATCCAAATCATAAATTAAGTTTGGATGCCTTAGTAGGAAGATTGATAGCTTTTGAGCTAGACAACTTTGAAAATTATGTTCTAGCTTCCAAAATTGTTGAGTCTACATTTGAAGCTAAACTTTCACTCAAAGAGAAAGATAAGAAAATAAAAGACATTTACATAGAAAGTGAAGAGGGAACAAAGGAAAGTTCTGATAGTGATCTTCAAGTTGTTGAAGCTTTACTTGCAAAGAAATATTCTAGAGGTAGAGGAAAATACAAAGGTAAAGTTCCTTTAATCTACTTTTCATGTGAAGAAATTGGTCATATTGTTGCCAGGTGCCTAATCAGAGAAAGAAAGGATTAGAAGAAGAGCCATAAGTACAAAGGAAAGGAGGAGTCAAAAAGTCACAAATCCTTCAAAGAAAAAGGTAAGAAGACTTGTTTTACGGCTAAAGATTCTAATAATAGTGAAGATGAAATATTGTACATTGCTATAAAAGATGAATCTAATGAAGAAGAAGATAAGATGGCACTTATCTCCCATGTTAGTAAAAATGACACATGGATCATAGATAGTGGATGTTCACATCATATGACTAGAGATAAAACAAAATTTGAACACTTTGAACACTATGATGTAGGTAGCATAAGGTTTAGAAACAATGAACCTTGTTGCATAAAAGGGAAAGGCCAAGTCTCATTAACCAATGAACTTGTATGTGACAATGCCTATTTGGTTGAAGGACTGAAACAAAACCTACTAAGTGTGGCATAACTAATCAACATTGGATTCAAGGTAGAATTCATGCATGGCAAGGCAAGACTACTGGATGACAAAGGGAATTTGATTGGATTAGGCAAACAAACAAGAAGTAACCTATTTTATCTTGATCTTGGTGATTGCTCATGTTTTATTGCTCAAATAGAAGAAAGTTGGTTATGGTATAGAAGACTATGTCATGTAAATTTTGATAATATGGTCAAGATAAGAAAATCTATAAAAGTAAGAGGTATCCCTAGTTTGAACAAACCAGATGTTGGATTATGCAAAAATTGTCAGATTGGCAAAATGAGAAAGACTAGTTTTAAGAGCAAAAACTATCAATCTGAAGATATCTTGGAAATTGTGCATACTAATTTGGGTGGACCCATTGGAATAGAAATTTATAAGTGGAGAACATTTCTTTATTCTTTTTGTTGATGACTTCTCTAGAATGATGACTATGATGTATCTTAGAGAAAATTTAGAAGCATTTGAGAAATTCAAATGATATTTAGCAAGAGTAGAAAAAGAAACAAGGAATATATTAAAATTCTTAAGATCAGACAGAGGTGGTGAATTCATCTGAAATGAATTCAATAATTTCTACATTGAAAGAGGAATCAAAAGGCATGTATCAGCCCCTAGTACACCTAAGTAGAATAGAATAGTTGAAAGAAGAAATAGATCCATCATGGATTGTGCAAGGACTCTAATGATTGAAAATAATGTTGCTATCAAATACTGGAAGGAAGCCATCAAAATTGCAATTCATACTTTGAACAGAGTACAGTTGAAGAAGGACTAACATAAAACTCCCTATGAATTATGATATGGCCATAAACCTAATGTAAGTTACCTAAAAGTATCTAGTAGTAAATGTTATATCTTGAAAGAGTCTAGAAAAGGCAAGTTTGATGTCAAAGGTGATGAAGGTATATTCTTAGGATATTCTTGTAGAAGTAAGGCATACAAATGTTTGAATTTGTCTACTCATAAATTAATAGAAAATTCACATGTGAGAATTAATGAGTTTGCAGAAAAGACAGAAGAAGAAAGAAAAGGGAACCAGAAGATTACAAAAGATTGTTTTACTTCGAATTTGATACATTGCTAGGCACATCTAACAATAAGGAAACTTCACCTCCTAAGTCTTCCTCAACTACCAAGTTGCAAGAAGTAAAAACTAAGTTATAGTGACCCAAGTCATATTTTGAAGCTATCGAGATAATGCCTACAAAGTTTGAATAACCCAAGCTTGAAGTTGAAATTCAAAATGAAGACAGTGCAATTCATTCAAAAGATAGAGAATGTGTATTAGCCAAGTACGTCAGAAGGCATCACGCACCTGATCAGATTATTGGAGTTAAATCAAAAGGTACTTTGACAAGAAGTAAATTAAAAGGTACATGTTTACATGATGTTTTTGAGCCTATAAGTGTTAAGGATGCTATAGAAAATGAAAGTTGGATTAAGAAAATGAATGAAGAAATAAAACAAATAGAAAAGAACAAAACTTGCACTCTTTTTCCTAGGCCTAAAGATAAAAATGTCATTGGAAAAAAATGGGTATTTAGAAATAAGTCGAATGAAGATGGACAAGTATCAAGAAATAAAGCTAGATTAGTGTGTAAAGGCTATTCTCAAGAAGAATCAATTGATTATGTTGAGAATTTTCTCCTATTAAAATATTAGAAGGTGTTAGAACCCTACTTGCATATGCTACTCATAGAGGATTCAAAGTATATCAAATGGATGTTAAATCTACATTTCTAAATGGAATTCTTGACAAAGTCTACATTGAATAGCCAAAAGGTTTTGTTGATCCTAACAAAAGGGACATGGTCTATAAATTACACATAGCTTTGTATGGTCTAAAACAAGCTCCTAGAGCCTGGTATGAAAGACTACATAACTACTTGATATAGATTGGTTTTTAAAGAAAAAATGATAACAATAATCTATACATCAAGGAGGGACAAGATAACAAAATTGTGTTGGCAGAGATATTTGTGGATGACACTCTATTTACAAGAAATGATTATTTGTGCTAAAATTCTTTGTTGGATTGTAGATACAATAGAACAAAAATGATATCTATATCACCTAATCCAGAACCTTTAGATTCTGAAGATATTTTGCTTACAGAAAGCTCCAGTGAAGATGAAGCTCCAAATGACAAGCAAGTCTGCTAAATTAGTTAGAATCCAAAGCCCAAAGAATATTTTTCTCTAACTTCTTCTTCTTCTGATTCTGATATCTCTTTTGCTTGTTTTATGTTTCACAAATCACCTTATTTTCTAGGACGAGGTCAATCCCTCACTCAACATAATCCACATTGGTTAGATCTCACACCTGAATAGCAATTGGAGCACCTGACAATAAAAGCTTCATAGTTGGAATCAAGAAAAGCTCAATTTTTGACTCCTCATCAGCATCAAAAAGTGTTAGCCGACTTGGTAAAATTAGAAGAAGACCATTAGAAACTCTTAGAAGAATATCTAGAACTTTATGCCATGGCATGTTTTGCCGATGATCAGACTGAAGAACAAGAAGTTATTCATCCAACACATGAGTATGTGCCACATCCTTTAGCTGAAAAGGTTTTTGCTAAAAATTCTAGAAAAGAGTGGTTATCAAATCATCTTTCTTTTTTGTATACGGTAAAAATTGATGTGTTAAGAGAAATTTCTTCTATCCAAAAAGAATTGCAAGAGTATACTACTAGCACTAGTTCTCTCAGTGCTTTGGATAAACTTTTAGTAGAAATTGAATAAGTTCTAGAAGCATCGTCCACACCCGAACCTGAACTAGAAATGCAACCATCTGAGAATCAAGCCTTTGCTTACTTAAAAGGAATTTCCAATCCTTGCCTAGCATTCTTGCTTACTATTAAATTACCTGGTATCAAGCCCTACACTCTATGTGCTTTGCTTGATTCTGGTGCAGATTGTAACCTTGCTCGCGTTCAATGTTTTCCATCAGATTGCTGGTTACCAACCACTACCACTATCCACTCTATTTCACATTCCAACAATCCTATTCATTTCCAAGCCACCGTACCTATCCAATTCAAGTCTCACCAGTATATGGCTACGTTTCTCCAATTTCCAGTTGACCAATACGATTGTATCATTGGGAGCCATACTTTGAAACAATGGAGTCCCTATACTATTGGTTTTCCTAGCACTATGCTTACCTTTCAATTTGGTACTATTCCCCAAATCAATGAAAGTCTTGCATATTCACCTAAACTGGCCTTTCCTACTCCTCCTAAGCCTCTTTTTGTTGGTTCCTGTGTCTAGTTTGCCAACCAGTCTCTTTCCACCCGAGGAGAGTTAGAATAGATTCAATAGGATTTTGCTACCACTGTCCTCACCAAAGATCTGCATAAATATTAGTGCAATTTTAAATGCTCTTTGCCTCTGAAAAGAGATGAGAATGGAAAAGAACTTTTCCCTAAAAGTTGAGCCAATTATATTGTCTTGTCCCATAGTGAACAAGAATTATGTGAGAAAGAAATTGCTGATTTATTGCAAAAATCTATTATCAGACCTAGCACTAGTCCATTATCCTACCATGTTATGTATATCCTGAATAAAGATGAAAATGGAAATGAGATAGCTAAAAAACGTCTGGTAGTTGACTATAGACCCTTGAATGCATGTCTTGAGAGTAATCAACATCCTTTGCCTAACAAGGATTATATTTGGCAAAGAATTCAAGGATGCAATGTGTTCAGCAAATTTGATTTGACTAAGGGATTCTGGCAAATTAAGCTCAATGAAAAGGATAAGTATAAATCTGCGTTCTCTGTGCCATAAGGACTATTTGAATGGAACATTCTTCCATTTGGAATCAAAACAACACCTTCTATTCTCTAAGGATTCATGGATCAAATCTATGCACCATATGCAAAATTTATCCAGCCATATATAGATGATATCCTCATTTTTAGCCAAGATCATAAATCACATATGGAGCATTTAAAGAAATTCCTTTCCATTTGTCAAACTCATGGTCTATGTTTGAATCCTACAAAGCTTAGTTGGTGCATTGAAAGCTTGATATTTATTGGTACACGAATAGAGCCTATTGGTAAGCTTTATCCTCAAAATCATTTGTTGAAAGCAATTCAAAATTTTGAGGTTAAAGATAAGAAGAGTTTATAGAGATTTTTAGGCATGGTTAATTATATTGCTGGCTATTTTCAGAATATTGCAGCAGCCAGAAAAAAATTAAATAAATTGCTTTGAAAGAATGCACCACCCTGGACAGCCAAGCATGATGAAGAAATTCAAAAAATTAAGCAACAATGTCAATAGCTACCACCTCTTCGTATCCCAGAAAAAGGTAAGAAAATTGTGCAGATAAATGCTAGTGAAAATGCTTGGGGAGCTGTACTCCTCGAACTTGTCTTAGTCAATGGTAAGATGAAAGAAGAAATTGTCAAATTTGAATCCAGCACTTTTAAAGGCTTTGAGTTAAATTATCATTCTACTCATAAAGAGATTTTAGCTGTTGTTAATGCTTTGAAGAAGTTTCAGTTATTCATTGGTGATCAAAAGTTTGTCTTAAGAAGTGATCTTCAAAATTTGGCTGGATTCTATAAAAAAGAATCCAAAAACAAAATTGTTTGAGCTGGTTTGCTCAGATGGGCTCAATTTCTTGATACTTTTGAATTTGAAATAGAACATGTAGAGGGTACTAATAATGTCTTGGTAGATTTTCTCAGTCAAGAAGGATGTCAAGAAAATCATGTTCATACTTTGAATCAACTTGTTGTTACAGTTGATGGTGTTCGAGTTTTGCAACCCAATCTGTGAGATACACTCACAGATAGTGAACAAGATATCTTGTCAAATTTGCATATCAAAGTCTATGCTAAACCAGGCCCATGGGAAAGATATGCTCAAGATCGTCAAGTCATACTTGAAGAAAATGCTCGAGGGAGACAGGCAGAAGCATATCAACAACAACAGTTGCAAAATGTGTGCAGTGTTTGAAAAGGACATCCAGATCAACAAATAGTTCAATAGCCTAACTTGGTGACTAAAGTTGAATGAGATCAAACACAAGTGATAGATCATATGCATCAAATGTTTCAACATCTAGCTCAAATCAATCCTGAAGATGATCGGCTACATAATGATAAGTATCGTGTTCTCCTCCATGAATTTAACCAAGTACCAGCTCAAGCACACCATGTTTATATGATTTGTGAAAGAAAAGAAGTTTATACATTCATCAGTAATGTGCCCTAGGAAAACAATCGATTCTCTATGACACAAAAGATCTATCAAGAACAGAGAGATCTTCATTTTGCTGCATCCAAGAAATTACTTACAGAATCTATCATTCAAAAAGAGCCATGTCACCCTTCTGATGATGGAATTCAAATATATTTGGCTCATATGGCTACCAGTGCCACACTATTTGAATGCCTGGTTCATATCCTAAGTAGTACTCATATTCCCAATCAACAAAGATGGCTAACCTCAGTAGATCCTTTTGAAATGTATTTTCAAGGTTTGTATCCTCACTCTCATGCCTTGATGCCCACTGAGGTAAATTGTGGTTATTTGCATAAATTGGATTTTTATTCATATATCTCTTACCCAATAAACTAGTTTATTCTTGATCACTTTGGTCCAAGCCCTATGCAGCGTGACACTATTGAACTATGCAATCTTCATCATTTTGGCACTCAACACAAACCCCTCTAGATGTTTACCAAATTTACTACTCTTCCTCACATAGCAGGCATTGGTACTAGTCAACCTATAGTTTATGTTCGCCTTGATTGTAGCATCTTGTGGAAGGAGGAATCTATTGAAGACCATTTAGAATGTCTATGGCGAGAAAATCATCCATCTCCTTCCAGCTCAAAAGAAGGATATGATTTTGAAGTTAAGATATTAACCTAATCAGTGGGGATGCCACTAATCTGAGTCACTTAATCCTCAGAGAATAAAGATTAAGCATGGACCCTACCATGGTATAAAGGAGGTCAAGTTACACCTCTAAAGTAACTACGAGTTATCCTTCTCTTGTCAAAAAGATGTAATCTCTTTTGTAAAGTTACTTTGAAAGATTCCTTTGTGATAAGGGTTCGAGAAGTCTAGACATGTGTCCATTTTCTATGGAAGGATTCCAATTATTGTAAACTCCCTTGTATTGTAAAAGTCAGTGCTCATCCTATACAAGAGCATCCATTTTTCCATTAGGGAGGAGGAGGTTCTGAGTTCAAGTCAAGTCTAGTCAAAGTCTAGAAAGCTTTGCGTGTTTAGAAAAACATTTTAGAAGGACATAGAGAGTATGGTCTCTTTCGAAAGGAAGATATGAAATCAGACCGTCTTCACTAAAATATGTGTTTGTAATGTGTGTAGTACATAATAAAAGATCCTGTATATTTGGTACTCAAGAAGTTTGGTATCAAAGATTCTAAACTAGTTGGTACCCCTATGTGTACTGGAGTCAAGCTTACTAAAGATGATGACTCTAAAGAAGTAGATTAGGCCTTATACAGATCAATGATTAGAAAATTATAGTATGTAGTTTACACAAGACCTAATATTGCCTTAGTAATTGGGATAGTGGCAAGATTCTTAGCTAAACCCAAAGAAAATCACATGATGGCAATCAAAAGAATCTTGAGATATCTGAAAGGTACTGAAGACTATGGCTTATGGTACAAAATTAGAAGAAATCTATAGTGATGCTGATTGGGAAAAATCTTGATGGAAAAAAAAGCACAAGTGGTGGAGGTTTCTTTCTTGGTAAAAGATTGGTATCTTGGACAACCAAGAAGAAAAACTGCACATCCCAATCTATAGTAGAAGCAAAGTATGTAGTAGCACTAGTGAATTGTTCTAACATTGTTTAGTTCAAACAATTGCTGGAAGGAATGAAAGTTCAAATCAAAGAGCCAGTAGTCATGTATTGTGATAATACTACTGCAATTAACATATCAAAGAATCTAGTGATGCATTCCAAAACAAAGCACATTGCTATAAAATATCACTGTGCAAGACAAAGAAATTAGATTGGAATATGTCCATAGATTAGAACAAATTATAGACATATTCACCAAGCCATTACCTAAGGATGCATTCTTGTATCTAAGAGGTAAGCTAGGGGTTATTCCCCTATCTGAAGCTCATTAAATAAATTTTAGTGATGCATCAACAAGAACCAAGTCAAAGATCAATCAGTTGATGTAGCATAATCAAGAGAATATTGCATATGAATCAGTACTCAAGGTACAATTATACAAATTTTTTATGTGTTGTCAAAGAGGGAGAAGTTAACTGTCATATCTTTATCTTTCTAAAATTTTGTAGAGGGAGAAATTTGAAAAGAAGTTATGCAAAGGAAGAATTTAGCCTAAAGAAGAAGTTCTCGTGTAAAATCAAAGAGGGAGAAACAGTTTGTCATAGGAAGTCTTGTTCTCAAAAATAAAAATAAACAAAAATCATTTTGATTTGACATGTTGTGTTTTCATCAATGCCATAGAGGAAGATTGTTGGATACAATTGATTAATTGTTTGTTTTCTTTGATGTTACAAAAATGTCATATCAATTGATGGATAGTGCTTACCAAGCTCATTCGGTTAGTGAAGATAGTTTTCCTTGTCTACCGAGCATTCATAGGTTTACTCTGAACAGATGATAGTGTCTACCAAGCTCACTTGATAATCAAAGGAATTTAGGTAGAAAAGAGTGTTAATCGAGCTCACTCAGTTAATGAAGGGAAAGTTGGATAGAGTTAGTATTCACTAAGTTCACTTGGTTGCCAAAGGATTTCTGCAAGTTTGCAGTGTTAACCGAGCTTTTTTTGGTTAACACAGAGAATCATTCCAAAGTTAGTTTCTACCAAGTAGGGTCAGCTTTCTAAGGATTTTTCTTATTTTGGCATATGAAGTTGAATTACTTTATTTATTGATTCTAATTGACTATGGTGATGAATATTGGTTATTTTAATTTGAATTTTGGCTAACTTGACAATCTGGAAGGTATAAATAAAAGGTCAAGTTGAGATTTCTAGTGTGTGTGCAAGTGTGTTGATTGAATTAAAAGGAAAGAGAGGGAGCAATCTTGAAGGATAAGTAGGTATCCTTATGAAATTATAGGGTAGGGCATGAAGGTGAGCCTAGAGTTTTTAAGGCACTCATTTGAATGCGCTACTATTTTAGGCAAGGTTACGGGAGTAGAAAACTAATATTTGATTAGGAAGGATCAAGTTTGAGCAGAAAAGAGATCTGGATTTAGCAATTTAGTTGCATCACAATCAAGTCATTTCATTGTTACTCTCTAACCATTGTAGTAGTGATCTAAAATCTCTTAAAAGAGTTGGTTTAATAGCCAGTTATAAATCCTCAACAAGCTAGCAATTCAATTGAATTGTGTTAAGACCTCTTGCAACGCCACTCCTAGTAGGGTGTTTAAATCCCCTAATAGGGTCACACCTAATAGTGTGTTTTTAAACCTTTAATAGCGTTGGCTCCTAACAGAGCTCACTTTAGAAGAATGAAAATTAGTAACTAGTTACATTGGTGGTCTTTCCATAATTGTCTTTTCATGTTAAATCCTAGTGTCTCACGTGTTCATGTTATTTATCTTATGCTTGCAAGTAACTAAGGATAACATCTTAAGATTCACAAAAGTAATTCACACTCTACATTTACCAAGTTATAGCATTTTCTGTGTGTTTACTAAGTAACAACAATAATTAGTTTTCTTAGTCTAAAATTTATTGTTAACATCTAAGGGATCTAGGATTTATTTTAGTGGTAACTAATTCACCCCCTTGACCCCACTCTTAGTTGCTCCTTCTATATTTCCAACAATATGTTCTACATTCATCCTTGATAGGGACAATTAAGCAGGTTTCATAGACATCATTGATCATTAGGATTCTTTCTAGACACATGGGAAGCATCTCACTTGTACCTTTGCGATTGTTTCTTCCAAAGGGGAGGAACAATATTCAACATTCCTAGATAAGCTTCTACATCGAAGCAGCTATCACTGATTGACACTCTTCATTTGGGGGGGGGGGAGACTACCTTCTCTCTCTTCTTCTTCTCTCTTGTTGAAGGGACCTTTTCTTCTTTTGGGATAATGTTGTTCTCACATTTCTCTATTGTATATACTTGATGTATGTTGTAATGGGGGGGTCTTGATTACTTCATCCATCTGTGCATCTAGTTTTTTCATCTCTCTTTTTGGGGGAGGGTCTTTCCCATGAGCTTTTCCCTCTTTCTTTGCTTTATGAGAGATTTCATTTCATTATGTACATGGCTACATAGCATGGCCTAGTAGTTGGGACCCATCATGCATTTCATTCTAGTTTTTGTGAGCTTAAGTGTGTTCCCCTAAGTTACACTTAAGGGTGGTGTTGGTGTAAATAAGCACTTACTATTTACACTTTACTTAAGTTTACTTAGGTTAATGCATTATTCTATTTTATTATTTATTTATGTGAAACACTTAGGAGTTTGCATACTCTTGTGAGTTTTCATGATGACAACACTAGAGTAAGCAACTTTAATTCAAAACATGGTGTCTACAACACTAGAGTTTGCAAAATTAACTAAGTTTTCATGTAGACAACATAGCTATTTTCACTCCCATTTTAGCACATGTTGTAGAAGACATTATTTTGCATGCTACACCTTTGTAGGCTTATCCTCTCATCATCACACTTACTCTTGTGCTTAATGGAGGATAACCCGTAAGTAGTGGACATGTGCTTGGTTGTATGACTTATCATGTTGTTGATTCTTATGCATTCTAGAAGCATTCCAAAGACCTTTGAATATAGGCACTCCTAGTGTACTTATATCTAACTTGAATTAATATTATATCGTCATTCTGATCATACTCTGTTTGGTCTACTATTGTGCTTGTGCTTGAGTTGCTTGGTCTTGGGTGAATTTTTCCCTAAGGCAAATTCTTATAGATATATCTCCTATACTCAATCTTGCTGATTTATATAAGTATCACAAGTCAAATGATGAAGTTGTTGTATCAAAAGATTATCCTAAGAAGATAATTGAAGAAGTTGAACATATATTGGATCAAAGAGTTGGAAAAAGCACAAGAGGAAAATATTCCTATGAATATTTTGTGAAGTGGAAGAAAAAACCTATTGAAGATGCTTCATGGATTTCTCAATCAGAGTTGGATTCAACTCAAGTTGTGACATCTCAATGATTCAAGAGAACAATTTCTTTCAACCCCAATTGTTTGATGCAGGAGCATCCCAAGTTGCCTCTTTATCCTACTCATCTTTTTTCATTCTACATGTTGGAGTTGAGTTCCAATGGTTTCCAATTTTCTATTTTTTCCAATCTATTCAGTGGATGTTGAGTTACTGTAGCTCCTAGTGGATGCCAAGTTATTGTCGCTCCTAGAAGATGATGAGTTACTATAGCTTTGAGTGGATGTCAAGTTATTGTAAATAGTGGATGTTGAGTTACTATAGCAATCTAGTGTTGATTGAGTATTCCTTATGTTCCAAGTGAACATGTTGGTGTTGAGTGTTCCTTTATGTGTTGAGCAATGCCAAGTGTTAGCATTATCTTGGTCCTTCTTTGACTGATTTGTCTATGTCTGGTTCTAGTTTTTGCTGACCTTATGCATATTTAATTTCAATATTGGTATTTAATATTTTTTGAGAGCTAACTTGTGGCTTGGTTATGTATTTAATGTAAGGGTTTAATTAGTTAGTGTTTGCAATAGGCCGACTTATGGTCATGCATGCATTTAAAAAGGTTCTTGGGTAGAGTCTTAAAGGGGGAAATAGTAGCAGAGATAGAAGATAGATCAAGGAGGTCAAAGTAGAGTTGAAATGAAAAGTTTTTTTATTGAGGATTAATGTATGTTGGCCATAACCTAGATGGCCTTACAATTAGGCATTTATTTTGACAATTTTACGAATCTATAAATAATTGTGTTCTCTTATCTCCTTTGGTGGTTATTGTTTGTGTTGTTTTCTGTTGTGTTTACTTTTGCAAGTGACTTCGATAGCTTGGTGTGCCTCTGACCCTAGTTATTTTTCTTGTCTCCCTACATCACCTTTCTCCAAGACTACAAGGGGCATCCATATGTCATAAAGAATATTGGAGATCAACCACCATGGTTCCATTGTTCCTTTGATAATTTCCACAATAAATTTTGAGTCACCTTCAATGCATAAATGCTTCCATCCTAAATTGATAGCTAACTTTAGGCCCAAGTACAAGGAAACAGCTTTAACCATGTTACTAGACATGTGTCCAAAGTTCCCTACATAAGACATTAGTAGACAAACAAAAATATTTATGATCACACTCCCACTCATGTCACACCCACATCTCACAACACCATGAAGATTCAATTTTAGCATGGGAGGGGTAGGGACTCCATTTAGTGTTCCTCATAATCAAGGATTTGGAGCTGTCATATATCTTAAAAGCTTCTAGGATATTTGAAGCTAAAGAAATCATCTGGTCACTAATGGACATTGGGTTAGGGGCAATTTCCATTTACAACAATCTAAGTTTTCCTCTAAGAGCTTAACTATGATATCAACCACCACATCAACTAGGCACTCTCCTCCCTGAAGATCTAGTTGTTTTGTTCCTTCCAAATTCCCATCAAATCTAGGATTGGACATGTTGACACAAAACTCTTCACCCTTACTTGAAGTATTCTTGATGTCAGTTACCTTACAATTAGAATCCATCAAAACTACTACTTGGGAGGAAAAGGGAGAAGGATTACATAAAAATAAATCTTGAAAGGGAAAGGGTGTTGATGCACTAGATTGAAACTTGGTTACTATCTCTTCCTATAGGTGCACTACATATAAATGAAATGTCTAACTATATATATCTTAACTCTATTATATCTTCCAATAACTTACATGTAGGCTAGACATTGATCAGATGTTCAAAGGAAATAGATTTTCACTATAGAACAACTATTGCTAAATCAAACACAACACACAAATTAGGAAAAATAGAAAAGAAATATTGATGACAAGGAAAATGAAAATGCACTAGATAGTAAAATGGAAACAAAAGGTAAGAAACAAGGGATTTCATTAATAGAAGACAAAGGAACACAATTACAAAGCATAAAATGCTACAAAATGGAAACAGAGAAGAACCTAGAAAATATTTATCAACTTTCTTTTTAAAGAGTTTAAGCATAACTCAAATGAAACTTGAAGTTAAAACTCCAACCATGGTGGAGTTAGATTATGAAGGAGCAATAAATTAAAAATCAAAAATAAATTTGATACTAAAATGCAACTTTCCCATTTGAAGTGATAGGAAAGAGACAAAATACTATATCCGTTCAAAACTTGTTTGTGTGGCTGATGAGTATTGTGTTATCTATGATGCCACCCTAGTCATTGTGTCTTGTTGGGTGACCTATTTCACCTTAGGATTGTAGTTTTGTTTGGATTGGGCTTGTTTGAAAAATTCTTGATTTGTAAAGGGTTTCGGGCTCGCTTCAAAGCCTATTTATCTTATCAAAAACAAATGGAAGGATAAATTCAAAAGATTTGACCCTTAAAAGCAATAAATAGGAGTGGACATACATTGGCATCATGGAACAAGGTGCAAAAATCAATAAATAAATTCCCTTAAATATTTGCATTGGATGCAAGAGATCAAATTACATCGCTATCAAAAAAAGTGATAAGGGATAACTTGTAATGTTAACCCACCCATGTACAACTATAGAGTTGACCTATGTGGAAAAGATAAGATCTTCCCCAAAAGTAGTGGACTGATGATGTAGATCTTTCCATTTGATATGGATGACCCAGATGCTACAAAAATCTCCCAATGAATGATTAAAATACAACCGTTGATGAAGAAACTTTAAGATCTGACAGTTGGCACATTTCTCAATGAACCATGGAAGAAGCATTAAAAAAAATTCATCGTTTGGAAATCTTCCAAAAGTGACCTTCTACAAAATAGTGCAATGACATAACATGAATCTTAGTCAAGCTTCCTCCAAAAATGAGCCAATAACTGAGATACTTGGTAAAAGAGAAACACAAACAACACAAAATGTTAGCTATAAATCTAACATGTTAACCCTCTGAAAAGAATCCATCCCATTAAACATTTTTCATATCAATTATTTGTGATGAGCTTAATGGGGGGAAAGTTAGCCAAAATTTTTGGTGACCTTGATGGGATGTTGGCCTACTAAGAAAAGATTAGTGGCCTCAAGAAATCGATTTGGCATGGAGTCACTAGCATAGAATGACACATTAGCCCACCTATAACTCTACAATAATCTGCAACCAACAAAAAAAAAAAAAAGCTCTAGGAAGCTCTAGGAGAAGAAAACAAATATGCACATATACTTCTTGGAAAGCTAAAAAAAACCTACTCTACTATGTACAAGTATTTACAAATAAAACAAATAAAACAAATCCATTGACTAGCTTGTTGAAATAGCCTCCCTTCCTAACAAGTTAATTTCTAGTTCCATGCATGTGGGAAGTCAAATAGATAATCAAGTATGACAAACATTCTACTGCATAGAAATCCTTCCCAATGCTAAGAACAAAGAAGCTCTCTATCATTGGGGCATTTTCTTCTTGAGAAAGACTTACTTGCACCTTCTTGTGATCTTATTCCTCATGCTTTGAAATAAGCATGACCAAGGCAACTTACATTGTCATAGAGCTAGATGCCTTATGGGACATGACTTTGGGTCTAATAAATTAGTTTTGATTGTGTTGTGCTCTACAATGCTTGTATCCTCTAGGACAATAGGGGTTGGATTTGATGGCATGGCTAGTAACATGTGTGCGTCCTCATGTTGCAAAAGGGGAGGACTTCTCTATTTGAAACTAGCATTTTTATTTTTCCTTTAGAGGCTCTTGCACTTCAATTGCTTGTAATTAGGCAAGCTTGATCCTTGTCTCCTCTTGTGCTATAGAAAACTTGTAAGAATGTTTAGAATAACTATGAAGGGGAGGGGTGAATCAAATATCCTTAGTTCTAGATGTATAAAATCCAACTTTTAACAAATCCAACAAACTTAATCAAACTCATGAAAAATATATCAAATAAAATTGTTCATCCCTATTCAACTTATTCATTGCATTTTTCTCTTTCTTTAGTATGTGCCAACTAGCAGAATAATATCATAGTTAATAATAAACTTCAAAGTTAAAAATAGTATGTAGGATAAACACACTACAAATATCCACACAAATGTTTGACACTAGAATTTAACATGGAAACCTAATTTAGGAAAAACCACCAAGTAACATGCTACCATTTTTCACTCTTTTGAAGTGAGCTTTGTTTCCTGTTAAAGATTACAAAAGACATTGTTAGGTGTGACCCTATTAAATTAATTAATTCTCGTATTAGGATTGGCCTTGTTAGAGGACTTTAGAACATTCCCTTAGAATGTCACCTTGTTAAAGGATTTACAAATGATTGTTATGCCAACCTTGATCAAAAGGATTTTACTATTGCCATTATGATTAAATTAAAGTAAAATCTAGGTTTGATTTGATAACCTAAAAATCACTTTGCAAATTTAGATCTCCATTAAACTCAAGTTCATTGATTGGACTCCATCTCTCAACAAATCAGATCTACTTGGAAACTCTTCAAGAAATCTCTCACATAAAAAACTTTGCACTTCTCTTTTTCAAGTATGTCCTCCACTTGTCTCCACAAATTCTAATCCAACAACCAACATAAAACATCTCATGTGCCTCCTTAAATAGGTAGCTTAGATCATTTACCTCTCAAAAATTACCATAGATCTTAGGATTATGATTAGATTCAAAAAATTCAATGGATCTAGCCACCTTCTATTCTTCTTCTTCCTTCTTGAACCTTCTAGAAATATTTCAGCAAATCTTAGCCGTTGATCGCTCAACTAATATTTTTCATGCATTAAATAATCTAGCAAATCAATATTTATCATCAAAATGTTTTGATTATTTCAAAAATTCAACTATGTCAGCTTCAAATATTGATTCATTCTCAAACTGTTAGTTTGCCAACACTTGGTCATAACTCCATTCTATTGTTCAGTCATCACTAGATCACTTGGTAATCACTAAACTATCTTTCTTAGTTTACATTGTAAAACTCAATTGTTATTGTCACTTGAAATTCTCTGTTACTCAACATTCTCTGTCACTCGACCAATATTTACATTAGACCAATGTTGTTGTACTCAACAATGCTTAAGTTCCTTAATATTCTACTTCAGATAATCGATTGCTTCAATCAAATATTTTTTCTTCTCAACTAATCTTTCTTTCCTTGCTTATTGTAATGAATAAACAACACATTATATTGTCAAGTACTAACTCATCAAGCACCCATTTTAATTCCATTACACTTTCACATCTCAAATCAACCTTTCACTAGGTCATCTCATGATTTCTTCTTTTCAAATCGTTTTCATCAATCAAATGATATTGCAATCTACACTATTAGAAAATGTCTTACTAGTAAGGTTTGACATCAATGACAACATAAAAATTGTTCCACATTTGTACTTCCAAAAATATCCCTCTTTGGTATTGATGGAAACACCTTCAAAATTGAACATCTTCTAAGTTACCATACAATCTAGAAAGTAACCAACATGTCAAGTGTTTCACTTTTTAGTTCCCTATGTGTTGAAGTAGGTAGATCTTCATTAATGTCCTTGGTTTCATTATGATTCACATCCATCATCTCAAGTATGCTCTCTCTAGATATCAGTTGCATGTTCTCATTATTTTGTGGATTACTTCTTCTTGCTTCATTTATCATACAATAAATCTCCTTCTACATCATTTCTCTCATCAACTATCCATGATAACTTCCACATCTACTTGTCCCCCTTTCTCATAACCTACTTGCCCTCTTTTACAATAATGCCAAAGATATTCCAATCACCATATCAAGTTCAGTGTTAGACACCTCTATTTATATGAAAATATTATCTATTTGTGATATATAGTATTACTTGCTCTCTCATCATGTAACAACTTTTGTTTTATCTCTTTTCACTACTTCACATCACTCCACACTTTTAGGGAGATCCTAAAGTGTGGTCCTTTGCATCAATATGTAATATATTTTGATAAATTTTTTTTGATGCAATACTAAATCTCTTCTCAATTTGTTTCACATAGGGGAATGACCCCTAATTTGCCTCTTAAGTACACATGTGCTTATTTAGTTAGCATCTTAGTGAATATGTTGGCTATCTTCTCCTTTTTGTTCACATATTCAATTCTCACTTTTTTTAATCTTGCATTAACTCACTTAAGTAATGATACTTGATCTCAATATGCTTTAACTTTGTATGCAACACATGATTCTTTGAAAATTTTATAACACTTACCTTATCTCAATACATCACTATAGGTTCATTAATCTCTTTCTTCATAGCTTTCACAATTGTTTAATCCATACAATGTTAAAAAAATTCACTGATGCAACAACATATTCATCTTATGTTATATATTGTGAAATATAGTTTTTCTTCATGCTTGTCCATTAAATCAACCTCTTTCCTAGAAATAAAGTGCCTTCACTAGTGCTTTTATGTCATCAATATTTCTTGCCCAAGGAGCATCTGTATATACTTTCAACACAAATTTTCATTCTTCTTGTACCATAAGCCATAGTTTTATGTGCATTTGAGATATCTCATTATTCTTTTCATTGCTCCTTAGGATTAGTAGAAAATATTGCAACTATTCCAACTATTAATTCAATGTCAAGTCTACTATGAACAACATATTGCAATTTTCCAATCATTGATATATATAATGTCTACTTTACCTTTGTAGAATCATCATTCTTTGAATTTATGTCCAATGACCATAGATGTTCCAAATGATCTTGAATCTTCCATACCAAATTTTTTTGGTATCTCCTTGATATATTTTAATTGTGTAATGTATATTCCTCCTTTATTTTGATATACTTGTAAACCGACAAATAGTTTAATCTCTCCAAACATTGAAATCTCTAGCTCTTTCTTCATTTCATTTGAAAAAGATTTACACAATGAATCTTGTCCTCAAAATATGATATCATCAATAAAAATTTCAGCCAACAATATCTTGTTCCCAAATTCACTCTTCAAGTACATAGTTGTTATCATTAGTTCTTGTAAAAGCAATCTTTACCAAATAATATGTAACCTTTCATACCATGATTTATGAGCTTGCTTCAAACCATAAATACCTTTGTTTAACTTACATACCATTTTTTCTTACTAGGCTCAACAAATTCTTTAGGTTGTTCAATATAGACTTCACACTCATTTGATAAACTTTAAAATCTTTGTAAGTTGCATATGCAAGAAAAGTTCTTGCAACTAGAGAAAATGTCTTTCCATAGTCAATACCTTATTCTTGTGCATATCCCATACAAACTAATATTTCCTTGTTCCTTGTGACTTCACCATTTTTATTCACCTTTTTTTTGAATACCCACTTTGTTCCAATCATATTGTTGTTTTTTGGTCTAGGTACTAGTGTCCATGTCTTGTTCTTTTCAATCTAATCAATTTACTCATTTATAACTCTTATCTAGTCTTCATTCTTAAGTGCATCCTTAATTTTTTTGGATTCAAAATCACACAAAAAATATATATCATTATTAAATCTATTTCTTATCATAACCCCTAAATCTTTATCTTCAATGATTTGATCTGGTGTATGATGTCTTCTTACATACTTTGCTAGAATTTTTTTAGATATGCTTACTTCTTGTGGTAGTTGAGTTGGTTTAGTAAGTTAAACCTCTTCATGTCCCTGTTGTTGTATCTTTGGTTGTATCATAAGTTCATCTATCTAATGGTTGGTAGTCTCTACCTATTGCTCGACTTCAACATTCTAACACTCAATAGGTTGTTGTTGTTCAACAACACTCCTCTATTGAGACTTGGAAATGTCCTAAATATGCATCACTTCAACTGGTCTCTTAGGTTAAGGAATAGTACCCGGTTCTCCTTCATAGACAATTTTTCTTTTGTAATCTTCAAGTTAGTTCTAGCATTCCTCTTCATTATTTTCTACAAATTCACCAACTCTACATTTTCACTTTCAACAATCTTGTTAGTGTTAGAATTCAAACAATTATATGCCTTACTCTTTGTAAAATATCCTAGGAATATGCCTTAATTATTTTTTGCATCAAGTTTACCTTTCCAAGTATCTTTCAGAATATAACATTTTCTTCCAAAAACTTGGAAGTAATTCACATTAGGTGTATGACTATACCAAAGCTCAAAAGGTGTTTTATCAGTACCTTTCTTGACTTGTACTCAATTGAAGGTATAAACAACAATAGTTACATCTTCTATCCATAATTTAACTGAGATATTCTTTTCATCATACAATCCATGATAGAACTATTCCTTCTTTCAACTATACCATTCTATGGTGGAGTTTTAGGTGCAGACATATGTCTTAGGATACCTCTATCATTGTAGAGTATTTTGAATTCTTTAGATATAAATTACCATCATCTTTCACATCTCAAGCATTTTAACCTTTTACCTATTTATTTTTCAACTCAAGCCAAATATCACTTAAATACTTGAAAATCATCACATTTTTCTTTAAGAAACATCATAGTCTCATCCTAGTAAGAAACATCATAGTCTCATCCTAGACTAGTCATCAACAAATAAGATAAAGTAATTATTGTAGATACCTAAATCTAATCAATCTGATCACATAAATTTGTAATCAAATTTAGTCATCTTCTAAAGCATATTTTAGTTAAATTATTTAGCATTATCCCCTAACTAATTAATTAATTATAGCCAAATTAATAAATTAATAGATAATTAACAGTCTAATTTATTAATAAAATCCCCCTTCCTCTATTAAATCAAATGAATGTAAAACCCATTTAAATTAATCTCCAAACCCCTCTTTATTTAATTGATTATAACCCTCCACCCCCAAACTAACCCTTCAATACAATAGTTACCCAAACTCAACTCATGCATCAAATATCCCTCTTTTAATTAAATAATTCATTTATTTAATTAAATCTTATGCACCAATAATTATCCTTTTTAATTAAATAATTCATCTATTTAGTTAAGATCACTCACCAACCTTTTCTCTAACAAATCCATCCACCTACCACATCCTCCAATTAACTGATCCAGCTCACCCACATTAACTGAAATACATCACCTCCTATTCCATGTCTAAAACCCTCTCTAGATCACTTGCACAAATTAAGGAAAGATTTATTCCCTCTAACTCAAGCACAAGTCCACTCCCATGCCACATCTCCCTCATCCATCTCTAAACATAGAAGTCCATCTCCTCCATTTATCTCAGTCAACAGAAGCCTATCTGACACCTCACTCAATTAACTTCCATCAAGAATTCACATCTCCTTCTCACCCAATTGCTCATAAATTTAACCCCTCTCCTCTCAAAAATCATCCACCTTCATATTCAAACTTATAATACTATTTTAAGATCCTAAGAAATATCAAAATACCATTACAATGGAAAAATCCACTCATTCCTCCATTATTGAATCTTTCATCCATCTCTCATACATTGAAGCTTGAGGCAACACTCAACCATAGATCTCCATCCTTTGGACACATCTGCTCATTGATACAAACTTGGAGTGTTCTCTTTTGGTTTGCATCCTCTTATTTGCTTTTATTGTCTAATCTATATGTTGATATATGATTAGTTTGTGAATTTCTTTCAATTGACTAATGTTCTTTGCACATTAGCTTTCATAGAATACATTTTGGCACGCCTAGTGAGACCCTGCAAATGGGTCATTCATTCATCTATTTCAATCTATTTTTCTTACATGCTAACTATTTGATGTTTGTTCTTGTTTGAGTGTGTTGCAAGGTGGTTTTGTTGATTGTGCAGGTTAGGAAAAAAATTTGGAAGGAAAACCATGCTTGGGATATTTGAATATGCTCTCAAAAATCTCTTAGCATTTTGGAAGAACTTTTTCTACCCCATTTTATGTAGTTTTTTATAGCACATTTGTCCAATTCTAAAGTGCATTTGTTGAAACTGAAACTTTCCTCTTTATGTATGTGCCAGAGGGTCTGAGCATCATTTTAGCACATTTGTTAAGTGTTTTGGTGTTTTTACATTTTGTTTTAGTGCATCCATATATACTTTAGTGCTTTTACACAATCTTTTAGGGCATTTGTATCATGCAATAGCGCATTTAAGTAAGACATTTTTGCAGTGCCTAGTGAAGTATTTTTAGGACTTTTATAGATTATTTTAGCATTTTTGCATGTTTTGTAGAGCATCTAATGTCTTCTATAGCACATTTACAGAACTAGAAAGTCTTAAGGATCTGACTATGGATTTCATCTTTGTGTAGGTGAAGGAGCCTAGGAAGTTGTTATTTTGCTAATTGTTGCTTATAGGTTCTCATTGAGAGTCATTTTATTTTGAATTAACTTGCTCGCTTGATCACGTCTTGATATAATCACATTATCGATTTTGGTTTAATAATCCAATAAACAAAATCTTGAATGCAAATGGGTAAAAAATCTTATCAAAATCACCACATTTTGATTTGGGTGCTAAAATTGACATAGGATCACAATTACAACTCCATCTTGAATGCTTAATGGATTAACATAGATTTTTTTAGAATGAATGCTTATGAATCAAACATAATCTTGAATTCTTAAGAGGAAAAGAACAATGCTATGAAATCATACTTCAATTTTGACCTAAAACAATGTCATCAAATCCACACATTTCAATTTGGGGATTATAAATAAATCACAAAGCCTTGAATGCTTTAAAGAAAATCTCTCTTATTCCCATCCTTTTCAAAGTCTTCACATGTGATTTATTATGTTGACTTGAGTTCTTATGTTGATGATATGTTGTCAAGTTGGAAAGAACAATACATGCTAATCACAAGTATCTTCAATCATAGGTAGAAAATCTAATATATTCAAGGTTGGAATGCATAAAGTGCCTTATGTGTCTTAAGATATGTTTTTCAACACATCTTTGAGCTATCTTTCATTTTTAGTAAAATAGAACATTTAAATGCATGATTTATGTACCAAAGTTGTTACCAAGATTATTTACAACCATCTAGGAGTGCTTCTAGCAATTTTATCATCCTTTGGAAAGAATTTCCTCTTTGGATAGAAACTCAAACTAGTAAACCCCTTCAGTTGATATATAAATGAGAAGAAAGGTAAATATTTCTCTCCATCTAGACAGGTTTGGGTAATGCATTTCTAATGGCAAGTTGAGGTGTGAAAACTTTCCCATGATTTTAGCATGGTCAAAATTGACTCTTAAGTGATTCATGTGCATAACAATCATTTGACCTACCTCTATGGATCTTACTATGAACCAATTAGTAGCCACCCTTATATCCTTGGTGTTTTACTAATGGTGCAAGAGAATATAAGTCTTCTATAAAGTTACTTGACATTTGTGCTCTCCCTAGTAGAGGCATAAGGCTACTTGGACTTCATCCCCAAGAGTCATTGTCCTCCCAAAAGGGAGACTTCTATTTATCATACTTTAAAGGATCATTGATGTGTAATTTTTTCAATCAAATCTTGTATCAACTCACCTCTTAGATTGAGAGGGAGATGTCACACTAAATCTAGAAAACATCAAGATGAGTTCTTCTTAGCAAGCCTAATGAGTAACACATTTAAACCAAATTGACCATAGGGATAAAGTGTGCTTCAATTATCCACATTGTAAAATGAACTTGTGAAAAACATTTGTAAAAATATAGACATTTGTTACCATCAAATCCTTTTGCTAAAGAGATCACTTGTTTGTCTCTCTTAGAGTTGCTTTGTCCTTTGAGAGATTGTTTTCTCAAAACATGTCCTATATATTATCAAAAAAGTCTTATTCTTGTTTGCATGATTTTGTGAAGTGAACTCTTAGAGGGGGCAAGGGGAGTGAATTAGTACTTAAAACTTCAACCTTAAAATCATTCACCACACATCCATCTCACAATCTATGCATGTAAATTGAAATACCAAATTAAGCATATACATCCATAGTATAAAAGTAAATAAACATTCAAAACATGCATGGCACAAGATATTTGGTTACCCAAAAACCCTCCAAGGAGAAGGTAAAATTGGACTAGGGATGACACCCACAAATCTTTACTACTGTAGTAATAAAGTGTATCCAATGAAGTTTACAATATTTGATCATGAAATATAATCTACCTTGTGAAAGGCCTGCCTTGTTAAGAGCTTACAAGATTGTTAGATCTTACCCTATTAAAGGATTTCAATACCCTCTTAGAAGTGTGCCTAGTAAAAGGACTTTAGCTTACAATGAAGTAAGCACCATATTAAAGGATTTACAATAGCCTATTAAAACTATTCTATTAAGAGAGTTAACTGATTCACCTATTAGAATGTCTCAACAATGATCCTTTAGTTAGAACTCTATTGCTAGATAACAAATTACCTCTTTTCTAATCTATACTCTATCCTCACTGATCAAATTTTCCTCTATTGTCTTCTAATTCCTTTCCTATGTTCTTTTCTAACTAATTCTACAATGTATCTCGATTTACAATTCCTTAGCCACCATGAATGCTCTATTTGTGCATGCAAAACTTCTCTCTTTTTCTCCTTCTAGACACATAAATTTTTTAGGGTTTTTCCTCTTTAAGAAAACCTAGGTGACTTAGGGTTAGGTATGAATTAATGATTGTGATTCACCCATATTGCTGCTTAATCCTTCCCTTTTTCTCATTGGCTACATGAACTGCATAGGGATTCATAATAAATATTCTTCCTTATCATCTAAGATCACAAAACAATCCTCAAGTTGGCTCCAAAATGGTTTACATAATAGTTTATGTCATTACAAATAACTATGTCAAAACTATATTACTTGACACTTAAAGTCCCTAATGCTCAACATCATCTGCAACTTCAATGTTGTAACTAAACCTCTAAATGACTTGGCATCCATCGATCACTTGACATTTGAATGAATCAACACTTACTATCTTCTCAACACTTGAGTGACTCGACACTTACTTGACATCTACTATATATTTCTCGCTCGACATATACTATCAAACAACTTATGCTTGGCATGTATTACTTGTTCGACATGAATGAAGTAAATGACTTAAGTATATTTTCACTAATATGTCAAAACCAATCTTATATTAACAACCCCTCAAATAATACTCCAGATGGTAGAGGAGTTATTGATATCTAGATAACTTAGGAGAATGGAAAAGATACTAATAAAGTTGTAGAATGAACAACTAAGAAATGATCTAAAGAGAGAAAAAGAATTTTTTGAAAGTTTCAAAAAACCTAGTGAAGCCACCAAGTATTTTGAGCAATTTATGAGAGCTACTAGATCCAATAGTGATACTACTGGATTAGGTTGCACTAGTACTGAAGAAGGAGAATCATCTAGAAGTGGTGAACAAAGGAATGCCAATGGTAAGAACTCCAAACCTACTTGTCATAATTGTGGTATGATAAGTCATACTACCAATTTTTGTAGGAGAAAGAGTGAAAATCAAAATCCTAAGAATAAGTTCATGGATTGCTACCACAAATGCAACAAACAAGGACATTAGGCACATGAATGCAAAACCAAGATCATAATCACATAAATATTTGAAGGTTACTGCTATTACTATCAGAAGTATGGATATAGAGAATACACATGCAAATCCAAGCCCAAATAGTCATCAAACAAGAAGACAAAGGTAAAGAACAATGTAAACTCTTATACTTGGGATTATAATACTAGGTATAGTTGTCACTATTGTCAAGAGTATGGAGAAGTTGCTGAAAATTTCATATGAAAACATTTCAAAAGTGACTACAAAAGATGGTTGAGTCAAACTACATGTTTTAGTTGCTTAAAGATTGGTGACATATGTAGGAATTGTGCAACAAGGTCAAAGACACCCAACAGTGAATTCAACAAAGGAAAAGGAAAGCTAAATATTGAGAATGACAGAGATGAGATGAATAAGACATGGAAGAGAAAGAAAGATTGCAACACATCAAGTTCAGATGGGATCACTTCACCCAATGGGTCAAGTGATTACACCACCTCCATTTAAGAAATCAAGACATATGGTGCGACTAATATTTCAAAGTTTAATTATACATTAGTTCCAAGGATTTAGTTCTAAAAAGATTATATTTGCATAAAGAAAGATGCAAAGTATTGTTTAGAATATGAAAGAAATCTTTAAGTTTTGTCAGTTTTCATGTTACTATTGAGTATGGAAAGTTTCATTATGATTACTATGTGAAATATAGTTAATTCTGATCTATCATAAGTGATAGTGTTGACCAAGCTCATAGTGGTTTCTGAGCTGAAAGAAAACTACATGGAAGTTGAGTGTGTTGAAATTTCTATTCAAGTTGAGCTTATAGTTGTGCAAGCATTGAGCATTAATTACAAAGTTCTAAGGTCTATATGATCAATTTTTGACTCATTTAGTATCATTCAAAATTGGAGAGAGAAAAAAGAGCTAAAGGAAAATTGAAGAGATCATTACAAGTGTTTGCAGGGTGAATTCAACCATCGTTTGACACCATTCATCAAATTTATAAAGATATTTATCATGCGCTAAGCTACACTATTTGAATTTATGAAAACCCTAGGTATTAAATATAGTGTCTAGTTCTTGTACTACTAAGATCGTAGAGGAAAAGGAATTATTAAATGTTCAATTAATCAAAAATGAGATTAGATAACCAAATTTCAAGGCAATTCTTGACATTGCTTACAAACAAGACCCATCTGGTGCATTAACCATGAGACCACAACAAGTCACAATGATTCAAGATGTAAGATGTTGTTACTCATGCAAGGTGAGTAGCATAGATGATATGGAAATAAAGACCTATATGGAAAACTATGTGAGAACAGAGTATTGAAGGAGGAATACAAAATTGTAGAGAGAAAAGGGTTAACTCGTGTCCTAGAATTTCCAAACATTTTTAGACATAATGGATTAAGAGCATTTTGAGCATAATTCATGACAATTCTATATGGTTAGAAGATAGACCTATCAAGATTACTAAGAAGATTGTGAAGATGGTAATACGGTATCCAACCCTAGACAGACCCAAAACCATGAGAAGTGAAGCAAAATAGGTGATAGAGAAAAACATAGGGGCATTATGGAACAAGAGAGGAATTCTAATTGATACCAAAATTGATCCCATAATTGCTTTTTCTATAAGAATTATTTTACAAAAAATATTTCAATCAAGAAGGTTGAACAATGTATCTTGTATTGTTGTTGATGTAGGATACAAGATAGTGAAGAAGGATCATATTTATGACCTTGCTGAGCTACAGTTGCAACAATTATCAGAAAACTTGGGAGCCATAAGGAAAACCAAGAGTACACAATGCAAGTTTTGATCTATACTTGTATGTATATTTTTCCATTTGCATAAAATATTTCCTTCCATTGGTAAAATTGTGTGGAAGAAAAACAAGTCTATTGTAGTATAAATAGGTGAATTCCTTGAGAAAATGGGAGAGAATTCAGAGTCTATTATGACTAGTTACTTTGAGGACTTTAAAAAGTCTATGAAACAAAGACATAGCATTCCAATGTCACTAGTTGAGAAACATTTTCATGATGTTTTCTTTCTAGTTGATATTGATTTCACATATGTATAGGTTGCAGTTCCAAGGGTAAGATGGTTAAGTCTTCTAGGATATGAGATTAATGTGGATGAGGCATATGTATCAATTATAGGTTTTCTTACAGAAGAAGTAGATATTAAGGTTATTGCCTTTGGTAATTATGATGTTGCAAAATAAAAGATAACTATGGACTTGAAGGAAATATTAGTAATAAGAAAGGAGAAAAAAATTCTTAGGAAACTTAAAGAAAAATTTGATGAAGGAGCAGAGGAAGATGAAGAAGAGGAAGACAATGAAGATGATGAAGAGGAAGATGTTCCTACTCAAGCACCATTGGCCCTAACCCAAGGTCAAGGAGAAGATCAAGGTGAAGAAGAATTTGAGCTTGAAGAAGGTGTCAAGGGAGAAGAAGCTAGTGAAGCAGCTATAGCCACATAGAAGAAGAAGAGGAAAGATAAATCTCTAGCAGTTAGCAAACAAAGAAGGTTGTAAAAACTAAGCCTATAGTTCTAACTACCAGAACCAACACTAGAGCTATTACTAAGAAAGCTCAAGAAGTGGCAAAGCTAAAAGAAATGAAGGTAAGGAAAACTATACAAGATGATGATTCTGAAAAGAGACCAAGGAGAAAGTATATTGCTCCATCCAAATCAAATGAGGAGAGGAAAAAAAATCTGATGATAATAGCCAATTCAAGTGGTAGGTAATAGTCCTTCTTTTGATTTAAATAATCTATGTGAAAATATAAAGAATAATGCAGATTTGAGTGAATTTTCACCTATTGAATCTAATAATCTTGGAAAGTTAGATATGGATAAGGTAGGAGATTTGGTATGTTCCATGATACTAAAATTCAAGATGAGTCCAATTGCAATTGCCAACTCTCTACCGAAGAATTTATGATAGAGTTGAACAAAGATGGAAATATAGTCTCACAAAAAAGAGAAATATAAGAGAAACTACAGTTGCAAGAGTGATGCCAGATTTAGATAATCTGAAATGACAAAGGCCATCAAGAACTATGTAGGAAGATTTTCTCCAAAGTATCGAGCATTCCATATCTTGTAGAATAAAATTAAAGATGCTATTCAGTAGAGTACCCAAATATGGAAGGTAATTTATGGGCTAAAACCACCTAACACAATTGAGTAGATACCTATTGAGATAGGTGATGAAAAAGGTGAACAAGAAGTAACTAAGGCTACTACAGTTGATAGTAAGAAAGATGCACATGTGTTAGGTACTAAGACAAATTTAGATACATAGGAAACAACTGAAGATGAGCAACAAACATAAAAAATTATACCAAATATACAGATTCTGAGTGCTAGTCCACAACATGTGAGAAAAGCATAAACTGAAACTATAAAGATCAATGATTTTTCTAACAATGTGACTTAGAACATCAATCCCCTAATAGAGGAAGACATGCAAAAAATATTGCTAGACACCACCACCAAGGTACAATTATGTAGTCATCCAATATTGGTGAGTGTAGATGAATTGAAGAAGGTAGAGAAGATATCCATAGAGGTGAAAACATAAGACATATCAAAAACCCCTCAATTTACTATGGTACAACCTGTATTACCCTTTGTAGTGTATCAAAGAAAAGAGACATCCATAAAAAACATAAGAAAATTGGTACACACTATGTCAGTATTAAAGATTTCCATTGTCGCATAGATTGGAACAGAAGTTCAAGATGCAATTAAAAGGCAAGAAGATGTGAGGACTAAAGTGTTAGAATTGACGACAAATCCTTAGTAATACAAACATTGGTTACTTTGCCAAATATTGCTACTCCTCTAAATCAATCACTTCATAGGCCAAGTGTAGAAGCTACACCACTACAATCATCAAGGCCTAGTCCTAGTACATCCAAGGTAGATGAGGCTACATCATTTGGTGATGTCAACTTGGATAAAGTGATTGTTTTTCCAAAGTTTTTTTGTAAGCATGAATGCTAATGATATTCATATAGGCGAGTATTATAGATATATTAGTATGATGATATGTTACATTCATGACTATGTTTGTCATTGATGCCAACATAGTAGTTTTATGTGATATCTAACAAAACCATAGTGGAAAGATCAAATTGGTATGAATGACTAGTTGAGTATTCTCATTATCCAAGGTTATGGGAGATACGTCTAAGTATCTAATATATGTAGTTAACATGGGATGAAGAAATGTTAAGTCTAGAAGACGTTATGTAAGTTTTGGTGATGTCTATTATGAGATAGAGTTTACAGAGGTATGTTCTAGTAAACTTGTTATATCTCTTAGCAGAATTGTTATTCTAAGAATTGAGGTTGAGGATATGAAGAAGACATGTTGGTGATGACATGGCTAAGTTCACTCATCATAATGACACATGTATGGAAAGTTATTCAAGTTGCAAGGTGGAAGATTAATGTTATTGCTAAGTGTAACATATTCTTTATGTGGTCCTATAATAATTAATTGAGAATGTCTAATAGCTGACTCAAGGAACTATTTTATGGACTCAATATAAAGGAAGGCCATTTTCCTTTATCATAAGATGTAATGTGAATTGATGCGAAGTGATTATAAGTAATAGAGAGAGAAAAATGAAAAGTTGAGTAGAGCAAAGCAAAATTGAAGGAAACTTCATTGTTGATGTTCTATTGTGTGATCTAAGTTTTGATATTTGGATCTAAGGTTCATGATCTGGTCTACAAGGTTTGATAGTGATTGGTTCGGTTGAGAAAATAGAGGAAAGAGGAACTTAATAGTAAATTACTTGTTTAGGCAGTGAGCTCTTCTTTTAATTGAAATTGCATGTTAGGGAAGTAGGCTCTACTTGCATACATTGTACTATAACTCGTAATAGGGTTGGCATAACTCCTAATAGGGTTAGCACAACTCCTAATAGGGTTGGAATCTCCTAGCAGGGATTTAAAGTCTGCTAACTAGGGCTCATATGTACTAAATGTTGTAATAAACTCATAATAGGGTCCATCCTCTAACAAGGAATATTTATATTAGTACATCATCTTGTGGGCATCATTCCCACCAAGGTTTTCCTCTAATAAAGGGTATTTACAGTTAACATATTTGGTGTGATTGTCTATGTTGTAGTACCTCTCATATTTGCAATCTGTACCTTGTCTATTTTGATTTGAGAGATACTCGATACACTTATTATATGTACTTTGAAATGACCTGAGGGTCAAATTTTATACTTTGATTTAGTATCATAGATGCTTTACTACTATACTATTTAGTTTATCATATTTACATGTTGATTCCATTTTGAGATGACAATAGATCTATGATGATATTTGATTATTTGGTAATTGGATACATGTTTTCTAATTATGTTATGTGATGAGTTTTATGCTTTGGTGATTTATGTCATTATTTTCTTATTATTCTTTATGCAAACATGAGTGATGTAAATGGACTAATTAGGTATTTAATGCATAATTGCTTTGGTTATGATATTATATACAATTGCACTTGATCGTGTGTGTTAGTGTGTAGGATTTATATCCATGGTAGTGGTACATGGAGTTAGCAATTTAGCTATTCACATTCTTCGAATGTCATCCCTATATGGTTGATGTATCATTATTGCAATTGTTTATATTAAAACCTTTTAGTGATTATTAAATCCAAACTCATCTACATTATGTGATTAGACCAATGAATGTGTCTGTGCATTTAGAGGTTCACATTATCATAAAATTTGTTTAGTGATTTCTATTATTTTGGGTTTTTATGCTTTAAATCTTCTCAAATTTAATTTCTAGTAGCTTTTCCTTAGGTGAATTCTCATTATGAGGAATAACAAGTTTTCATTTGGGTTGATTCGGAGTCTAGCTAGTCTAACTGGCTCTTTGCCCTAATTGACTATTCACTCAAAAAGTGAATAAGTATTGAAAAGGGGATTTTATTATTCACTTCTCACTTTTTGAAAATACAAATTTGAGAGATTTTCTAAGAATCCTCTTCTAGAGGATCATTTTTATGTTCATTTCGAGAGCTGTGAGTGTGGGATCTTCGTGAGGTTAGTCTTGTTGGATCTGGCTGAGGTAGACCTTGCTTTGTCGTGATTTCTAGTAGCTTCGGTGGAAATTTTATTTTATTGTGCAGGTTTTAGTTTCTACCCCTTTTGTTGTCAAGTAGGGATTTCCCATTTTCTTGTTTCAATTCCATTTTAGGTTCTATTTTAGATAGTTGTTTGTCTGCAAGCTAAGAACTAGTGTTCCTCTCCATTTCTATTTGTTGGTTCTACCTAGTTGGTCGAGTATGCATTTTTCTTAGTTTTTTGGATGGGGGTTTGGGGTTTCACACTATTATGCTCGTCATTTTTTAATACAATGTCCAAACCCAAATATTATTTTATTTTTAGGGGTTTCATACCCAAAGACAAAATGGGTTTTAATTTCAAAGTTTTCTAGTTTTTGGGGTTTTTACCCCATTTTGCGTGTCACCTTGTTTTCTTGAGTTTTCTTGGCATGAGTTTGGTCATGGACCTAGATTATCTATTGGGATGTCAATCAAACCTTTGTTGCACTTTTTTGTTGCATTGGAATGTGTGCCACATCTATCCTCCCAATTCTATTTTTGGTTGAGTGACTTTATGCCTTGTGTTCTCATCCAGTCCTTGTGTTATGATCTTTGTGATGTGTGCCACACACAAGTACATGCACATACATTTTTTTGAGTGACTTGCAAGTCTCAATCTCCCATGGTACTTCTAGAAGCTATAATCATTAGGGTTGGGTTGGGAATTTGCATGCCTATGGGCACTCATCATTAGATGAGCATGGGTAGGGTAAGGTAGCATATGGAGGGGGATTCTATCTCACAACTTGGTGTCATGATGCCATAGGGTTGGTAGAGAATGTTTTAACTAAATAATAACTAAAGAAAACATTAGGTGGTAACAAAATTTAATATAATAGAACAAAGCTTTAGTATGAAAGCCTTCCATTGGGAAGTTGAATCTACATAGATTCGAGCTTGGGCTTGTTGATGAGAAGTGACTCTCCATGATGTCTACAACTACTTAGTAGCCCATTGAGTTTCTGACTAGGACCTATAGTTTTTCATTGTCTATGTCTTGGTTTTGTTCATCATACTATCTAGCATGTGTGTTAGCCATGGATGGTTGCTTTGTGTCTATGTTTTTGGTTGGACCATTATCTTCGTCAACATGGAAGGAGTGGACCTATGGGTGCCGCATGGTTGGGAGGCATAGCTACCCATACCACTACTAGAGATAGTCTATTATCCTAGTGCACCCATTACTAGAGGCTTTCACTTGGTGCTTTGAGTTCCAAAGTATGCTTTCTTGTGATTTATGATTTCATTAGGATGCTCGTATTGTTAGAAATAATAGTCCACCAAGATACTAAGGGAGGGGGGGTGAATTAGTTATCTAAGAATTAAAACATTTATCAAACTTAACCATTCAAATAAACAACAACCATACAAGATGCATATAGATAATTACACTAGATATATTGACTAGGGAAACCCTTGATCAGAGGAAAAACCCCAGTGGGAATGATGCCCACAAGATGATGAACTAATATATATATTCCTTATTAGAAGATGGACCCTATTAGGAGTCTATTACAACATTTAGTACAATGAGTCTATGTTAGGAGACTTTGAATCCTTGTTAGGAGATTCCAACCCTATTAGGAGTTGTGGTACACTGTATGCAAGAAGAGCCCACTACCCAAATGTACAATTTCAACTACAAGAAGAGCTCACTACTCAAACAAATAGTTTTTCGTTATTTTATTCTTTCCTTGATCTTTTCTTCTATCTTTTCAACTGAATCAATCACTATCAGACCTTGTAGACTAGGTCATGAACCTCAGATCCAAATACTTAACCTCAGATTTGTTGATCTTAGATTGGGTTTGATAAGTGAGTATCAACACACTTAAGCCATTTACTTAGTTCATGTCCAGCTAGTAATACATGCTGAGAACAACATGTAAATATTAGAACATGTGAATTTATAATGAGTGCCAAGCCACTCATGTAATGAGAAAATAGACCACGTCGAGTGATTCAGGAGCTGAGTAAACAATGGATGCCAAGCAATATAGGTGCCAAGTCATAGTATAAAGATCAGTGCTTGCCGAGTATCAGAGACTTCATATGTCAAGTGACACAATTTTGACATATTTATTTGTAATGGCACAAACAACTATGTAAACCATTTTTGAGCTGACTTAAAGGTAAATTTTGATATTTTGGAGATAAGGAAAAATCTCTAATTGGATTGCCTATGCAATTACATGCAACCAATTAGAAAAAGGGAATGATTAAATCTAAGAGAGTTGAAGGAGCATAGAGGATAGTTTTGCATGTGCAAATAGAGCATTCAAGGTGACTTAGAAGTTATGAAGAAAGAGTGAATTATAGAATCAGTTAGAGAAGAACAGAAGATAGAGAAAAGGATATAACATTGAGACATGATCAAGAAGGATTAAGAAGACATTATTTAGAGGTGATCTGTTATTAGGCAAGCAAGTGCTAACCACAAGAACTATGCTAAGACATTTTAACAGGTGATTTCAATCAAATCTCTTAATAAAGTAGTCCTTACAAGTTATATAAAATCCTTTTATAGGGTGCTTAATTAGTTGTAAGTTGAAGTCCTCTAACAAGGTGAGACCTCACAGTCTTTGTAAACTTTTAATAGGGTAGACCTTTCATAGGGTAGATCATGTTTCATGGTCAAAATATTGTAACCTTCATTGGATACACTTTATTATTGTAGTAGTGAATATTTGTGGGTGTCATCCCCACCCCAATTTTAAGTTCTCACTTGGAGGGTTTCTAGATAATCATATCTGGTGTTATGTGTGTGAATTCTTACATACTTACATGATTCAGATGTATATGCTTTACGTGTTATTTTAGTTTACTCATTGAATGCATGTGATATATAGGTTGTGAAAATTTTATGGGTCCAAGTCTAAACTACAAATTCAACCCCCCCCGACCACACACACACAGAAGTTTGCCTTTCCCATTGTAATTCCAACAATTGGTATCAAAGATTTGTTCTAGAAGCTTTGTAGCTTTGAGGAAAGATCTTGAAATGAAATTCTACAAGTTGGGAAAGACCATTGAGAACCAGGAGATTGAAATACATCTCATACTGCATCAACTAAATGAAATAAGAGAGCAACTAAAGAAATCCTTGAAGAGAAGGAAAGAGATTTCTATTGTAGTAGTTGTAGATCTAATGGAAAAGAATGGAGTTCAAGCTAAGGAAATCAAAAATCTCAAGTTAGAGAAAGAATGACAAGCTATACTACTATGTGAGGTAACTCAACAAAATAAGAAATCTATGGAAGACAAAGCCATGATTGAAGAAGACAAAAGAATTCTGGCAAATAGACTAGAAGAAAAGTCATCAAAGCTAACTAAGATTTCCAACATACAATTGGATACTCTAAGTCAAATGATGAATGAAAACTATGAACTGAATGTCAAGGACATTGAGATAACTACATTGAAGTTGTAGAATGAACAATTGAAAAGTGACCTAAAGAGAGAAAAAGAATTGCTAAAAGTTTCAACAAACCAAATGAAGACATCAAATACTTTGAGCAACTATTGAGATCCCCTAAATCCAAGAATGATATAATAGGACTAGGTTACACAAGCACTAAAGAAGGAGAATCATGCAAAAGTGTAGAAGAAAGGAACACCAAAGGTAAGAACTCCAAACCTACTTATCATAATTGTGGTAAGAAAGGACATACTACTAATGTGTGTAGGAGTAAGACTAAAAATCAAAATATCAAGCCTAGGAGCATGTTCATCATCATAAGTGCAACAAGCAAGGTCATCAAGCACATGAATGCAGAACCAAGACCATGCATACACAAATATTTGAAGGATACTTCTACAACTATTAGAATTATGGACACGAAGCTTTTGAATGCAGATCCAAACCCATGTGGTCATCAAACAAGAAAATAAAGGTAAAAAAAATGGCAACTCTTATAATTGGGGTTATAATACAAGATATAGCTATCATTATTGTCAAGAATATGGACATGTTCCTAAGAATTGTATTAGGACACATTTCAAAGGTAACTACCAAAGATAGTTAAGTAAAATTACATGTTTTAGCTATTTGAAGACTAGTCCAATCAGTAGGGATTGTCCAACTAGCTAAAAGACACCAAGTTGTGAGTTTGATAAAGGAAAAGGCAAGGCAAATGTTGAACACATCAGAGATGAGATGAACAAGACATGGAAGAGAAAGGATGTTTATAGCACATCAAATGGAGAAGGGATCACTTCACCCAATGGGTCAGGTGATCACACCCCATCAAACTAGGCAAACAAGAGGTATGTTGGACTGATATTTAAAGGCTATATCATAAACCAGTTCCAAAAGGAGATAGTACTGAAAAAACCAAATTATCATGAATAAAGATGCAAGATGTTGATAGAAATTCAAGACAAATCTTAAAGTTTTTCATGTTGTTGCAGAGCATGATAAGATTCCTATATGTGCCAAGTGGAATGCTAGAAGATGTCGAGATAGAAGTCTGGGTAGTTGGTACCAAACTTGTAGTGGTTGCTGAGTGATAGAAATATCAATGGATGCTGAGTGAGCCCACAATTGGTTAATGCTAAGTTTATAGCTATGTAAGCACTTAGCATTAAATGCAAGGTTTTCAAAGGGTATATGATTGATTTTAACTCATTCTTCATCATTTCAAATTCAAGAAAGAGTGAGGATAGTAGAAGGCAATCTGGAAAACCATTCAAAGTGTCTACAAAAGATTTTAGTAGTGATCTCACACCAATTCATCAAATTTCCTAAGGTATTTATCAAGAACTGAGCTATGAGGTTTAAATTTTCATAAACCCTAGTTTGACACAATGGCATTGAGTTTAAAAAATTTTAAAGGGAAGGAAGTTTTAAACTTTTAGTTAGTTAGTAATGATGTTAAGCAACTTGTGTTTAAAGCCATTCTTGACATCGCATAAAAATAAGACCCTTTTGGCACATTATCTATGATCCCACCAAATGTAATAATGGTACAAGATGTGATAAAATGTTATTATTGTAACATAGGAAGCATTGGAGACATGTAAATTAGAGGTGCATACAACATATTATGTGAAAATGGTGTTTTGAAAGAGGAATATGAAATTGTTGAGAAAAAGGGTTTAACATGAGCCCTAGATTTTCCAAATGTATTTAAGATAGAGTGGATATGAAAAGTGTTGAGCCAAATTCATGATGGTTCCTTTTGGCTGGAGAGTGGACCTATCAAAATCACCAAGAGAATAATCCATAGGGTTAGTGGCTACCTAACCCTAGATCAACCCAAGATGCTAAGAAGTGATTCCAAAGAAATGATTAAAAAGAATATTGGAGCTATCTAGAACAAAAGAGGTATGACTATAGATACAATCACAGATCTTCTTGTTAACTTTGTTGTAAAGGTAATTTCACATAGGTTCTATCAATCTAGTAGATTGAATAGTGTACCATGTATAGCTATGGATGTTGGTTACAATATTGTTAAGAAATATTATACATATGATCTAGTAGAACTACAATTGCAACAATTAATGGACAACCTTGGAACTATCAGGAAAACCAAGAGTGCACAATGCAAGTTTGGTTCTCTATTAATTTGTATAAATACCTAGAGAATAGTAGGGGCCTACAAAGGATCTACCTAGTAGTGTAGGGGGGCTATTTTTTCCATTTTGGGCATTTTTATGTGCCATTTTCTACCCTATATTTCAGATACAGTAAATATGGGTATATGGTACAAGTATGATAAGTTTGATTGGGGTCCCCTTTTTGGGGGGTAAAAAAATATGTTGGTACAAGGCATATTTTATCCCAATTTGACCATTTGGCTAGTGGGAGAGAGGGCGTGGGGTAAAGCCACATGTTACCCAATGTTCAGGTAGTTTGGCTGATAGTAGGCCAAGAAATTTTGAATGGAGATGTGGGTGGAGGCTTTTGAGGAATATAAATCACCTCTAAGTTCTTCCAAATTTGGTGAGAATTCAAAATAACTAGTGAATTGCAACTTTACTACACCGTAATCAATGCATTGATCTTTGGAGTGTTAATACCTTTTGTTGTTCTTTTATGTACAAAAGACATTGCTCTCATTTAGTACTATGGGATAGAAGATAAAAAAATTAGTTGCAGTATAGTTAGGTGAATACATTGAATAGCTAGGAGAGAATTTTGAATACTTAATGATTAGTTACTTTGAAGATTTCAAAGAGTGAATGAAGTAGAGACTCAGAATACTAGTTTCCTTAGTGGATAAACATTATAATGATATATATTTTCTTGTTGATGTTAACTACACATTTGTACAAGCTTCCACACCAAGGGTAAGATGATTGAGACCCTAATGGTATGAGGTAAATGTAGAGGAAGCTTTTGTAGCAATAACAACTCTACTAGCATAAGAAGTAGATAAGACTACGAGAGTTTTTGGAAACTATGAGATGGTAAAGTCCAAGATTACCATGGAACTAAAAACTACATTAGTTATTAAGAAGAAGGAAAGTCTAGTAAATGAGTTAAAAGAGAAATTTGGAGAGGATGTGGAGGAGGAAGAAGAAGAAGAGGAAGAAGAAACTCAAGATAGAGAACCTCTATCATTAATACAAGGCATGGGAGAAGATAAAGAAGAGGAGGAGACTAAAGGTGTCGAGGAAGAAGAATCCAAGGAAGCACCTACTCCTACTAAACAAAAGAAAAGGAAGGCCAAGGCACAACCTGTGGAAAGAAAAAAGAAACTTGTCAAAAAAAGTTAGACAAAGTCCACTACACCTACAACAAGAGCTAGCACATGTGCTACAACACAAAAGGCTAAAGAAAAGACAAAGAAAATAGATCAAAGAGGTCAAGAGAAGAAAAAATAGAGAAGGAAATATGTGACATAGCCAAATTTTGATGAAGAGAAAATAGAATCAGATGACAACAACCAGTTTAAGGTGGTGAGTCACAATCCTCTCTTAGATCTTGAAAATTTATGTGAAAATGTTAAGAACAATGCAGATCTTTCAAGTTTTAGTCATGTTATTTTTGACAAATTGGGTAAAGATGAGAAAAACCAACTAGAAGAGGCCTTATACTCTAATGGCAAAAGCCAAGACAACACCCCTAGAATTTTCCAACTCAATACCTAAAAGTTTATATGACATTGTTGAGAAAAAATGGCATTATTGTCTAAATTTGAAAAGACAAATTAGGGAGACCACACTAGCCCAAGTAATGCCTGAGTTAACTAAGGGACAAATTGCTAAAGTAGTGAAGAAATATGTAGTTAGGTTCACACCTAAATATAAAGCCTTTAGCATTCTACAAAACAATATTGAGGATGTTGTTAAGAAATCAACTTTGATATGGAAACTCATTTATAGGTTAACCATAGTCAAGAAACGAGAAGTTGAACTTGTAGAGGTTAAAGATGATGAAAAATAAGATGATAACAAATATAACATAGTTGGAAGAGAGATAGAAATGAAAGAAGGTGACAAGTAAATAGCTGAGCCTAAGCAACATGAAGAACAAAGTGTGCATGACAGACAATTATTGAGTGTCAGTCCTTCCCATGACACAACTAAGACAACTAAAACAATAAATATCAAGGATATCTATGATCTTTCAACTCAGAACATCAACCCTCTTACTAAAAAAGACTTGAAGAAAACACTAGATCAATCTACATTGTAGGCCCAACTTTGTAGCAATCTAGTTTTGGTAAGTGTAGATGAACTACAAAAGGCAGTAACTGACATTACAAGGGAAAAGGTGAACCCACAAGAACCACCTTCCATCATCCCTTTAGTTACTAATGTACAACCTTTGATCCAAATACCTAAAGTTACATCTACCAAGGTTGATACAATTGTCAAAGTTGTTACTATTGAGAAGAAAGCAAAAGAGAAAGACATCACTGCAAGACAAAAGGAAATAGGCTAGATAGACTTATCTGCACCTACGACACAAGGACAAGGTGCAAGTTAGCTCATAGTAGTAGATCAAGGTAAACCTAAAGAGAGTGAGCTAACACCTAAGGTGAATTAAAAAGTGTCCATTCAAGCACTAGTATCTTTACCAACATCTAGTACTTCTTCTACACACACTCTTAAGAAGCTGAGCACAAAAGCTATACCATTGCAAATCTTAGGTCCAAGCCCAAGCTCATCAAAATTTGAAAAGGTAATACACTATGGAGATATTACTCTTGATAAAGAAATTCTTATTCCAAAATATTATTATGATACTATGACACTAGAACAAATAGGCATACTACAACAAGCCTTAGGAAGGAAAAAGCACCAAGAAATTCTTAGGAGAGAACATAAGTAGAAGCAAGCACTTCAAAATATTAAGGACATCTTTCTAGATTCTTTTAGTCTTCCAACTCTTGAAGAGGCCAAGCCACTAATAGAACAACTGATAGATATAGTGGAAAATTTAAGTAATGAAGACCTTGATACAAATGCCAAACTTTTAGAATGGTCAGAAAAGAAGTTTCAAAGCAAGGTAAATGAGAGAATATCTGGTGAAATAACACTACAATTTGCATTGGCAACTAAGGCTAAGCATGTGAAGAAGGTAATTGAGAAAATATTCTCATTGTACACAAAACTATGCAATCCAACACTCTTCACTCAAGAGACTAGGAGTCACATTCTAGGTCTGGGAAGCCAAATATTTGCATCAAGTGCAAGACTACCAAAAAATATAGCTCAGAGTGAGAAGCATTTTAGAATACTGCTTCAAACATAGAGTCCATTAGCTTTATTAATAATATATGAGGCTAACATAAGAGCCAAACTAACAAGTATACAAGCTACCCTCACCTCACATATGGAGATATTGCACAAGGAGCTAGGCTATGCTAAAACTTTACTAAAGAAAAACCCCAATCTTTCTACTTTAGATGGTCTTGTCCACCTTGGTGCTGAGCGTGCAATCCAAATTAAGTCATTGGATGTTGTATGTGATAACTGGGATATATCCCTCAAGATCATATTGGATGTCCATAAATGTTTTCTGGACAAACACACAATCAGTGTATAGCCCATTTGATATAAGTGTCAAAATGAGGAGGAAATATGATATGGGGGAGATTACAAAATGAGGGAGAAAAATAAGATAGAGGGAGTATAAGAAAATAAGGAGAATAAGAAACGAAAACATTTTTGAGGTAGACAGAACAAAATGGAGAGATATAAGAAAAAAAAAAGCATGAAAGAGTATTAGTGCATTAAAGTCAAACTGTATCAGTAGAGACACATTTACTCAAAGGGGGCAAAAAATTTGGTTACAACAAAGACACATCAACTTAGAGGGAGTTATAAAATTTTGAGGTATCTAAGTTATTGCAAAATTGTGAAATTTTGAAGTTTTGTATATAAGATGAGTCATGGATATGTTATACTTGAGAAATTATGGATGATAATGTATATTCAAGTGTTTTTGATACTCAAGTCAAAGGGGGAGATTGTTGATCTTAGATTGGTTTTGACAAGTGAGTCTTAAGAAACTTAATCCATTTACTTAGTTCATGTTGAGCTAGTAATACATGCCAAACACAAAATGTAAATATTAGACCATGTCGAATTATAATGAGTGTCGAGCCACTCATCAGCCGAGTCACTCAAGTGTCAAGCAGATAGGCCATACTGAGTGATTCAGGAGCCAAGCAAATAGTGGATACCAAGAAATGAAGGTACTGAGTCATAGTACAAAGATTAGTGCATGTCGAGTATTAAAGACTTCATATGCTGAGTGAAACAATTTTAACATATTTGTTTGTAATGATAGAAACAACTATGTAAACCATTTTTGAGCTGACTTAAAGGTAAATTTTGATATTTTGGATATAAGGATGAATCTCTAATTGGATTCACTATGAAATTACATGAAACCAATTACAAAAAGGGAAGGATTAAGTGGAAAAATGGACGAATCTTGATCATAGATCCATACCTAACCCTAAGCCACTAAAGTTTTCTTAAGGAGGATGAAACCCTAAACTATCTAAGAGAGTTGAAGGAGCATAGAGCATTCAAGGTAACTTAGAAATTATGAAGAAAAAGTGAATTGTAGAATTAGTTAGAGTAGAATAGAGGATAGAGAAAAGGATACATCATTGAGACATCTGATCAAGAAGGATCAAGAAGACATTGTTTAGAGGTGATCTATTATCAAGCAAGCAAGTTCTAACCATAGGATCTATGCTGAGATATTTTAATAGGTGATTTTAGTTAAATCTTTTAATAGAGTAGTCCTAATAGGTTGTAATGAATCCTTTGATAGGGTGGTTAGTTTGTTATAAGTTGAATTTCTATAAGAAGGAACACTTCTAACAGGGTGTTGAAATCCTCTAACAAGGTGAGACCTAACAATCTTTGCGAGCCTTTAACAGGGCAATCCTTTCATAGGGTAGATCATGTTTCATGGTCAAAACATTGTAACCTTCATTGGATACACTTTATTACTATTATAGTGAAGATCTGTGGGTGTCATCCCCACCCCAGTTTTACCTTCTCACTTGGTGGGCTTTTGGGTAATCATATCTGCTATTATGTGTGTGAATGGTTACATGCTTACATGATTTAGATGTATATGCTTTACATGTTATTTCGGTTTACTCATTGAATTCAGGTGATAGATATGTGGCGAAAGTTTTATTGGTCCAAGTTTAAAGTACTCATTCACCCCCCTTCTCATAAGTTTACCTTTCCTATTGTAATTCCAACAAGATCACTCAACAAAACCTTGGCAAAGAAGTTTCCTTCACTTTTGCACTACTCTACTGAACTTCACATTCCACACTCTTTGTTACTATCAGAACATTCACAACTCACATATATCCATACCATGATAAAGGAAAATATCCTTCCTTTATACCAAGTCCATAAAAAAATTCCTTGAGTCTGTTGTTAGTCCTTCTTAATTAGTTATTATAGGACCACATTAAGAACATGTTACACTTAGCGATAACACAAATCTTTTGCCTTTCAACTTGAATAACTTTTTGCACATGCAATATTATGATGAGAAATCTTAGCCACATCATCCACAACATATCTTCTCTACATCCTCAACTTCAATCCTCAAGACATCAACTCTGTTGAGAGATATACCATGTTTACTAGAACATGCCTTTGTAAATTGTATCTCTGAACATACATCACTAAAAATTACATAGCTTCTTCTAGACTTATCCTTTCTACTTCTGATGTTAAATGCATATGCTAGTTACTCATAAGTACCTCTCATAACCTTAGGTGGTTATCATGCTCAACTAGCCATCCATACCAACTTGATGTTTTCATTGTTCTTCTGTCAGATACCACAAAAGACATCAAACATGCTATGTTGACATCAATGACCAACTTAGTCATGAATGTAACATATCATCATTGAACCAATCTTCTAACAATCCCTCTTTGGAATTGATGGCAACATAGATGAAAAAAATCTAGTTCCAAGCATTGACTTCAATGTGCTCAATACCAAACTATTATTCTACATATTGTGCTTATGCCAAACATCTTCCTTAGCATACTACCAAAATTTTCTTCTTAGCATAATGTTTTCCTGCAATACTTCTCCTCATTTAGTATAATTTTTTTTATGCCAAATTTCTTTTCCATTGACATCAATTTCAAAGGTTTCTATAGCCAATATCTCTGCATCAAACTCTGCAACAACTAATACTTATTCAGGTTGAGTGTCAAAAGATATTGTTCACAACAATATCAATCAAGAGTCTTAGATGATTCTATCCATCAAAAATTCTCCCCCATATAGGAAGCATCAACATCCAGTCTAGAAAAACAATGGTGTTTTGTTACCTTGGACTTAAGCATTCTTGCATCTCCTACTCTTTGATGTAGGAAGGGGCATAACCCCAAGCATACCTCACAAATACTCAAAAGTCTCTTTGGGAAGAGGCTTAGCAAATATATTTGCAATCTTGTCTTTTGTGCTTAGATACTCCAATCTAATTTCCTTTTTTTTAGCTTTTTCTCTCAACATATGATGCTTAATAGAAATGTGCTTAGTCTTCAAATGCAACACTGGATTCTTAAACATATTTACTATACTTGCGTTGTCACAATGTATAACAATAGGTTCATTGATTTCTATCCTTATATCCTTTAGCATATACTTCATCCAAATAACTTGATTGCAATTATTTTCTAATGAAACATACCTTTCTTCTACTATACTTTGAGATGTACAGTCCTAATTCTTACCTTACCAAGAAACCAATCTTCCTCCAAGAAAGAAGGGTCCTCCATTGGTGCTCTTTCTGCCATCCATAATCCCTACCCAATCTGCATTAGTATAAGCACTTAGAGTAAAATCATTAGATCTGTCATACCATAATCAAAATTTTAAAGTTCCTTTTAGATATCTAAATATCCTTTTCAATGCTGCATAGTGTGCTTCTTTGGGATTATCCTAGAATCTTGCAACAATTCCAACTACATTTGCTATAGCTAGCCTTGTGTGAGTTAGATATTGCATTCCTGTAATCATAGATATGTACTTCTTCTACTCAATAGTAGATATCTCATCCTTTGTAGATAACTTGTGTCTAGTTACCATAGGTATTCCAATAGCTTTACATGTTTTCAAACCAAACCTTTTTAGTAAATTCTTTAAGTACTTAATCTAAGAAATAAAGATTCCTTCTTTATTCTGTACTATCTACAATCTTAGGAAATATTTCATTTCTCCTATCATACACATTTCAAATTCTTTCTTTTTCTTCTCCAAACTTTGTGCTTTCTTCATCATTACCTCCAAATATAATGTCATCAACAAATATTACCAAAATCATCAAACCATCATCAGTTTCTTTCCAATATAGATTGATATCTGCCATACCTTTTCTATATCCAAGCTTTCTCAAATGCTTGTCTAACCTTGCATACTAGGTTTTGGGTGCTTGCTTCAATCCATACAATGCTTTCCTCAACCTACATACTATGTACTTGTCATCTATCAAAGGATACCCTTTAGGTTGCTCAATGAATACCTCTTCTTCAAGTTCTCCATTTAAAAATGTTGGGTTGACATCGATCTAATATACTTTGAATTTCTTCTGTGCTGCATAGGCTAAAAATAATCTTACTGGTTCTATTCTAGTCACTGGAGCATAAGTATCCTCATAATCTATTCCTTCTTGCTATGAGTAACCTTTACATACCAATCTTTCTTTATTTCTTACAACTTTTCCTTGCTCATTCATCTTGTTCCCAAATACCCATTTGGTTCCTATCACATTCTTATCTATTGGATTAGGGACCAATTCCCATGTTCATTCTTTTCTATCTAATCTAATTCCTCTTTCATAGCTTGTCTCCAGTAATCATCTTTGCATGCTTCATCTACATTCTTTTGTTCAACTTGAGATATCAAGCATAGTTCTTCATTCATTGTGTTTCTTGTCATCACACCTTTGTCTTTTCTTCTAATGATTTGTTCAGATGGGTGATTCTTTATCATGTTCTTTCCTAAAGTAGGAGTTGCTATCTCAACTCTTGGTTCTATTGAAGGTTCCAAGATTTGTTCCTTCCTTGGCTCTCCTTCATTCTACAAAGCAATGTTAGTCTCAAGAAATATCACATCATTCCTTGGCTTAGTAACAAAATCATTTGGATTGAAATCAACTATTCTCTCTTGTAATCTAAACTTCTCATCAATTCTCACATTTGCACTTTCCATAATATTCTTCGGTCTCTTATTATAACATCTATAAGCCTTTCTTTTCAATGAATAACCAAGAAACATACCTTCATCACTTCTAGCATCAAACTTACGAATATGAGTGACAAAATCACAATTCATAAGGTGTCTTATTTGTGTCCATTTTGATTGGCACTCTATTCATTGTGTAGAGTATTGTATTCACAGGTTCTCTCCAAGCTATCTTGGATACATCATTCTTTGCTAACATAGCTCTTGCATCTTCTGTAATAGACTTTTTCATTCTCTCTACAACACCATTCTATCCAGGGGTTCACAAAGCTGGTAGATGTTATTTAATTCCATTTTCTTCACAAAACATGTTAAACTCATTTGAAATAAATTATCCTCCTCTATCTGATCTTAAACATTTAATCTTCATACCAAATTCATTCTCAACTCTATTCCTTAAGATCTTAAACTTGTCAAATGCCTTTGATTTCTCTTTAAGAAATGCAACCCACATGATTCTAGAACAATCATCAACTAGAATCATAAAATACATTTCACCATAGAATTCTCTAATCTTTGTAGGACTATTGAGATCTATGTGTACAATCTCCAACTTTTTTGCATTGGTAAGATTCTTATTGGGAAGATAATTTTTTTTATGCTTTGCCAAAATAGACTCTTTCCAAATTATTATAGTAGGCTTTGCAATCTTTGGAAAATCTCTAACAATGAACATTCTACTTATCCTCACAATACTATCAAAGTTCATATGATAGAATCTCTTATGCCACAACTAACTGTCATCTACCTTTGCAACCAAACATATCATTTCAGTAGGATTCAATTGAAATACATTACCTCTGATTTGGTTCATGTTCCAATTGTCTTTCATTCTTTATCTCTGATCATGCATGCCTTTTCTATGGGTTGCAACTGATAACCTTTGTCTACTAGTTGTCTAACACTCAAAATATTGCACTTTAAACCATCAACAAAGTATACATCCTCAATATTAGTTTTACCATCAATTGTTATAGATCCAATACCTTTTACTTGGCATGCTACATTTTTCCAACTCTAACAATTCCTCCATCCTAACTTTTCAAGTCAAAAAACTTGCTCATGTCACCAGTCATATGATGCAAACAACCACTATCAATTATCCAATTAAATTTCTTCTCAACCTATGATACCAAAGCTACCTACTCTGGAATTTCTTCTCTAATTGCCACAAATCCAATTTCATCATCACTAGCACTTAATGCTTGTTCATGAGAATTATAATCTTCATTTGCATAAAAAAAAATCTTTATATTTTATAGGGTTATGATTTCCTTTATACTTTTTTTTTCATTTTATGACACTTAGATGCATAATGACCATATTTATCACAAGTCCAATATTTAAAGGTTTCTTACCTCCTCTTTCTCTTCTTACTAGAAGGGCTACTACTTCATCAATCTTTTTTCTTCTTCGATTCTGTTGCTGCTAGAAAAATCTCCTCTAGCACTTGTGCTCCTTGATAATTTAGGTTGAATACTTAAGGCACTGAAAGCTATCTCTATTCTAGTCAATTCTTGAGACTATCTAAGATCATTCTCAACTACTTCAAGTCTTCCAAAAAAGTCACCTTTGTGAAATCTTTGGTACATGGTATCATTACTATATCATTTTCACTACTAACTTGAATGGTGGCATTAGAGTCTTCAATATCTTCCATATAAATAAATCATCTTTGGTTCCTCCTTGAGCTTTAATACCTACAACAATTTTTGATATCTTGCCTATATATGTTCTTATAGATTCATCTTTCATTATCTTAGCATCTTGAAATGTACAAATCAAGTTTTTTAGCCTCAACTTATTAGAGTGTGAACAACAACTTCAAAACTATTTTCAAAAGCTTTCCAAATTAAATGTGAAGTAGCAAGTGATTTTACCTAATTGTGCTCAATTTCAGGAAGTGCAGTTAATAGTGCTTCTCTAGCTCTCATGTCACACATAAAAGATCTCTTTTTGCCTCAGTGCAAGTTTCCAAATCCTTTTCTTCAATGCTTTTCTTCACTAATTTTGTCATGATCCAATATCCTAGAACCATAAACAAAAAATGTATCTTCATCTTTTGTTTCCATCTATCATAGTTGGTTCCATCAATCTTTAGACTATCTTTCCTAAACATGTTCACCATGGATCTCCCAAAGTTGTTAAAATTTTCTTCAAGGGCCTAATGTTCTGATACCAATTGTTAGAAATAAAAATCCATGAAGATAACTGAGAATGGGGAAGGGGGAGGTGAATCAATTATCTAAGAATTAAAACATTTATCAAAATTAACCATTCAAAGTAATCATCAACTATATAATATGCACATAGATAATTACACTAGATATGTTGACTAGGGAAACCTTGATCAGAGAGAAAACCCTGGTGGGAATGATGGCCACAAGATGATGTACTAATATAAATATTCCTTGTTAGAGGATAGACCTGGTAGGAGTCTATTACAACATTCAATATAATGAGTCCCTATTAGGAGACTTTGAATCCCTCTTAGGAGATTCCAAACCTATTAGGAGTTGTGGTACAATGTATGCAAGAAGAGCCCACTGCCCAAATATGAAATTTCAACTACAAGAAGAGCTCACTACACAAACAAATAGTTTAATATTATTTTCTTTCTTCCTTGTTATTTTCTTCTATCTTTTCAACCAAACCAATTGCTGTCAGACCTCGTAGACAAGGTTACAAACCTCAGATCCAAATACCAAACCTGCAATACGTCGACAATTAAGTTTCCTTCACTTTCACACTGCTCTACTCAACTTTGCATTCCGCACTCTTTGCTACTTTTAGAACATTCAGAATTTACATATATCCATACCATGATAAAGAAAAATATCCTTCCTTTATAACTAGTCCATAAAACAATTCCTTGAGTTAGCTATTAGCTGTTCTCAATTAGTTATTATAGGACCACATTAAGAACACCTTACACTTAGCAATAGCACAAATCTTCTACCTTTCAACTTAAATAACTTTTTGTACACATAATATTATGATGAGCAAGCTTTTCCATGTCATCCTCAACATGTCTTCTCTATGTCCAAAACCTTGATCCTTAAGATATCAACTCTACTAAGAGATATAACAAGTTTACCTGAACATGCCTCTATAAATTGTATCTCTGAATAGACATCACAAAACTTGCATAGCTTCTTCTAGACTTATCCTTTCTACTTCTAACATTAACTGCATATGCTAGATACTCAAAAGAACCTCCCATGACCTTAGGTGGTTATCATACTTAACTATCCATCCATACTAACTTGATCTTTTTATTGTTCTTTTGTCAAATACCATAGAAGACATCAAACATGGTATGCTGACATCAATGACAAACTCCATTATGAATGTAAGATATCATCATCAAACCAATCTTCTAGCATGTATATCATATTTAGATGATGTTGGATTTTACAAATTTTCTTATTATGATCTTCAGCATATGATAGATTATGTTATCCATATTTGTCAGATTATCTTATGCTTTATTTCTAGCATGTTTGATTTCCTTATGCTAATGTTGTAATATGTTTTAGTAGTGATGTCCTTCTTATGATTGTAGCAATGCTTTTTTTAGTAGCTTGGGATGTTATGCATGTGGGATGGCTAGGGTCCATAATGGTCTTATGATGCTATTATGGTTGGGAGGAACCACCTACTTACTTTGGTTGTATTATACATTTTGATGTTATTTTAGTTATTGTGATGTTGGTTTTGTAGACTATGATTTTCCCTTCTCTATTTTCCCTTCAATGACTATTAGATGGTTGGATTAGGTTTTCATCTTTCAGCATTGTATTTGAGTGTTTATGCCTCAAATTGTGGATTTGGTACTCCCCGGTGTGGAGGTTCTGAACTCTATTTCACTCTCAAGTTTGTCCTTGTGTTCTTGGGTGACCATGTGTTAGCATGGGGCAATGTAATTATGTTTCACATGCCCAATATAGTTTTTTCATGTATTCCTTGATTGTGTTGCATGCCTCTTAGAGAAATATCATGTGATACTTTCTATTATCACACCCCAATTCAAGAAGTTTTGTATGATACTTGTAAAGTATTACATGCCCTTGAGAGAAGTGTTTCCTAATATGTGAAAGTGTTGTACTCCTTGAGAAATGTTGTACAATACTAGAAAATATCACCTAGTGCTGATTTAAAGTATCACTTAGTTTTTGTAAAAACTTATTTGAGTGAATATAAAGCACTTTCTTGGAAGTGTTTAGGGTACTATGTTAGGTTTTCTTCAATTTTTTAGTTTCATATTTTGAATTTGGAATGTTTTGATTCAAATTTAGTTTTGTATCTTCCATTGTCAATCATTTTGGTCAATAGTGGTGTTTGGAGATCCATTGGTTTCAGGATGTTTGGTTAGTCTTCTATTGAAATATTTGTTGATCCTCATATGTTGTATGCCATGTGCACTGGTACTTATTTTTAAAAAAAATTATCTTGGCTTATATTTATCTTTGTTTCCAAGGATCTCTGGGTGGGGCATTACATCTAGTATCAGAACCCCTATTGAAACTTTGGGATCTCTATGTTATGCTTCCACTATTGGTTTGTTTTCTATTATGTATTGTTATATTATGTTTGATTATTTTATATCTCAATGGTTCATGGTTTTGAATCTTATGCTTATGATCCTTATGTCTAACCTTATCTTGTTGCTTCCATAGTGATGCCTCCTACACATAGATCTGGTCGAGGTGGTAACTGATAGGTTGTTCAAGAGGAAGAACACCATGAGGACTAATGGCAAGATGGTGGGGGAGAATAGGGTAATGCTAATAAAAATGTTATGGGAGCATAGATGCTAATGCTTCAGGAAATTCTTTCTTGATTGGTACCTTACGTGGAGGAGCACCAACAGGACCATAACTAGGAGAAGGGATCCCATCATGGGGATTCCCATCATTTAGAGCATAGAGAGGAGGAACATAAGTGGGAATATTCTGAAACACCAACTAGTGGTAGGAGGTACTGATGGAGAGGTCATGGCTAGGATGATGATGACTTCACTCAAATTGAAATGATACAAGAACTTTAGAGGTCCAAACCACTGGTGTTTGATGGCCAGGGAGCAAGACCCAAGGTTGAGACCTGGTTGCTTGATATGGGGTGTTGTTTCTCCTTACTACCACATGGAAACAATGTAAAGGCCCATTTTATGATCACATAGCTAAGGGAACATGGTTCCATTTGGTGGGATTCAGAGAGTGATAGGCTCCAAATCAGTGTCATAAATCTCACCTAGGAGATCTTTGAGGAGAGGTTTAGAGAGAAATTTCTATCACCACAATACCATGAGGCTCACAATGATGAATTCCATGAGCTTAAATAGGGTTTATGATAGTTGATCAGTATGAGAAAAAGTTCCTTGGTTTGAAATAGTACTCAAGTTAGAGGCATTATGAGGCACTCACCACTCAACATTTTGTCAGGGGCCTCAAGGACTCCATCATCGGATATGTCTGTGCTCATCAACTAAGGACACTTTCTCTTACTATTGAGAATGTGAGGATCATAGAGAGAAATGTGGCTAGGGGTTTTAGTGGTAATTATGGTCCTTAGAACCAAAGTGCTCAAAATTTAGGGCAAGATTCATAGTTTACATAGTCCTTAGGGAAGGGCCAAGCCCAATCTAAACCTTCGTAGAGTGGTAAACATCATAGTCATCAACAAGGATATTGGACCAAGGTGGATAGTATTCTAGTACCATAGGAAAGAAAGGAGATAACTAGAACCAAGGACATAAATCTTACTAGGATCGTCCTCCTCAGAGTGCTCAACAAAATTCTAGCAAGGGTAGTTCACCTTATCTTAGTGCTACTCATGGTGGTTATGGAATAGGTTCCAACTTTGGACAAAACTGTTATTTGTGTGGCTAAAAATCTTTTGAGTGCTCCATCAAACCATCTTCAGGACTTGTTAAGGGTGCAATGAGATCTGAGCCTATTGTAGGAGATGTGGGTAGGACTCACCAAGTCTTTGTAGTGGTTGACAACCATCAAGCCAATCATTAGGGAATAGTAGTCAAGGCTACATGTATGTTGCATGGTATTTTATCTTCTATTTTATTTGACTTAGGTGCTTATGATTCTTTCATATCACCATCTCTTATTTAGTGATGTGGGCTTGTGGCAGTGCATCAGGTTGATAGGTGGCAGGTTCAGTTAGCCATAGGTTCCAAAGTGACTATTGACTCATTTGTTGGGAGTTGTGTTTTGAATTTGGGAACCTTCACCACCATAGTCGATCTATGCATTCTACCTTTGGGATTGTATGACATTGTATTGGGCATGGATTGGTTATTGACCCATCAAGTGAATATTGATTGTCATCATAAGATGGCAAAGTGTGTTGATGACATAGGTGGGTAGGTGGAACTTTTTCGAGTCTCAAGACCACTCTCACTTTGGATAATCTTAGCTAATCAACTGAAGAAAAGTGTATAAAAGGGTTGTCAGTATTTTCTTAATACTATCAGTGATCTTGAGGAAGTCAAGAGCCATAAGGTGACACTTGATGATCACACACTCCTTTGTGAGTATGCAAATATGTTTCCTGATGAGATTCTAGGTATGCCATTGTAGCATGACATTGATTTTCAGATTGATCTTGTACTAGGAGTAGAGCTGATTTGATGAGCTCCTTAATGCATGCCTACTATGGAGTTGAGTGATCTTACATTGTAGTTGGAGGAATTGTTGGCCAAGGGCCATATTGGTCCTAGTGTATCCCTATGTGGTACACTAGTCATCTTCATAAAGAAGAAGGATGGTTCATTGCATTTGTGCATTGACTATTGGCAGTTGAATAAGGTGATAGTGAAGAATCATTACCTTTTGCCAAGGATAGATGATTTGTTCAATTAGATGAATGGAGGACAAGTGTTCTCAAAGATTGATATTAAGTTAGAATACCATCAGCTTCTTATCCAAGAGGCTAATATTCATTGAACAGATTTTTGTACACGGTATGGGCATTATGAGTTCACAGTTGTACCCTTTGGGTTAACCAATGCAACATCAATATTTATTAGTTTGATGAATGGTGTATTTCACACTTACCTCAATTAGTTTTTTATTGTATTCTTGGATGACATATTGGTCTGTTTAAAGACTATTAAGGAGCATGAAGGCCATTTACATTAGGTATTGCAGTGCTTGAGAGACCATTGGTTGTATGGAAACTTGATTAAATGTGGGTTTTTCTAGTTAGAGGTAAAGTATTTGGGGCATATCATCACTAGTGATGGAATTGTAGTGGATCTAGAGAAGATTCATGCTATCATGGATTGGTTGATACCTACAAATGTCTTAGAAGTTTATAGTTTCATGGGATTGGTGGGTTACTACCATCACTTTATGAAGGATTTCTCACGAGTAGCTCATCCCATCACTTCTCTTCAATAAAAAGGGAAGAAGTATGTTTGGTTGGACTAGTGAAAAGCAACATTTAATGCTCTTAAGGATTTTTTGATCAGTGCACCACTCCCTGCAGTGCCCAATCTTGTAGGTAATTTTATGGTTTGCACAGATGCTTTGTTGGAAGTCGTGAGTGCATGTGTTGATGCAGGATGGTTGAGTGCTTGTGTATGAGTCCAGGAAACTCAAGGACCATGAGTTTAACTAACCCACTCATGATTTATAACTTGCGGCCATATTGCATGCCCTTGTCTATTGGAGGCATTTTCTTTTGGGACATAGGTTTGAGTTGCATAGCAATCATAGGAGCTTGTAGTATATCTTTACTCAGACAAACCTAAATGCACAATAACATCATTGGATTGAGTACCTATGTGAGTATGACTTTGATGTTCATTACATTAAAGGGAAGGATAATTTCATCATGGATGCCTTGAGTAGGAGGCGGCATGAGGTATTAGTGACATCATTGGCAGTGGATTTATGAGGCTATATCTTGGAGGCTTTGCCTAGTATCACTTGGTATTAGGAGGTGAGGGCAGAGATTGAGTCTAGATGTACCCTCAAGGGATATTTTTAGGTTCTGTGCTTGAGTCCAATGGGTACTACAACATTTGGGGTGTATCTATGTACCTGTGTCAAGGGTTCTTCATATCTTTGTTTTGTTAGAAGCACATCTTGCACCATATTATGCACATCCCAGTGTTAAGAAGATGCATGTTGATGTCAAATAGTTGTACTTTTGTGCAGTGATGAGGCATGATGTTTCTAATTTTGTTGCTAGATGTCTTGAGTGTCAGAGAGTGAAGGCAAAGCATCAGCATTTGATAGGTCTTTCACAACTACATACCATTCTAGAGTGGAAATGGAATAAAATATCCATTGATTTTATCATAGGGTTGCCTATGTCACCATGAAGACATGATTTTATCATGGTGATAGTGGACAAATTCTCCAAGGTAGCACATTTTTCACCTATGAGAGCATCCTACACAACTTCTTTTGTAGTGCATGTTTTCTTGGAGGATTTTTTTTTGTTTTTGCATGGGATCCCTTGTCAGATCATTTTGGATAGAGACCCAGTGTTTACTTCTACACCATGGATATTTTTCTAGCATGTGTTAGGTACACAACTCAATTTGAGTTTGGTGTATCATGTAGAGATTGATGGTCAAATTGAGAGATTGAATCAAGTTTTGGAGGATATGCTTCACATGTATGTTATGATAGGTAGGTGAAGTGGGAGGACTATTTGTACCTTGTTGAGTTTGTATACAACAAGGATTATCATAGTTCTCTTGGCATGTCACCTTTTCAGGCCTTATATGGTAGACCATGTCATAACCCTTTGATTTGGGATCTCTTAGAGGACCATGTTCTTTTGGGTCTAGAGATGCTTCAGGATATGGAGTAGTAGGTTGTTTGCATTAGGGAGTATTTGGCTACTACTCAGGATAGGTAGAAGAAGTATGCAAATTCCCATAGGTCAAATTAGCACTGTTCTATTGGTGACAAGGTGTTTTTGTGAGTGCGTCCAAGGAAGAGTCCCATCCATTATGGGAAAAGCTCTAAGTTTGCACCATGTTTTGCCAGACTATTTGAGATCCTCAAGAGGATTGGTCCTATTGCTTATCAACTACCATTTCCACCTCACCTATTGTGCATGCATGATGTCTTTCATGTTTATGTTTTGAGACATTATATTCTAGATGTGACCCATGTTCTTGACTGGAATGCTTTACAAGTAGTGGATAGGTGGCTTGCATTGGAGATCATTGTATACTACAACATTGGAGGCTAACCTTGTGATGTTAGGAAGCTATGAGACCTCTATGACTTGTGAGGATGCTACACAACTGAGGGGACTATCTTTCTGTTGGCTTCCAAGAGTAAGCCTATGCTAGTGGGGGAGGATGTTGTGCCTCTTATGTTTGCGATCTATACCTTTTCTATTTTGATTTGAGAGATACTTGATACTCTTTTTATATATACTTTGAGATAACCTAAGGGTTGAATGTTATATTTTGATTTAGTACCATAGATGCTTTACTACTATCTATTTATTTCATCATATTTTCATGTTGATGTCATTTTGAGATGACAGTAGATCTATGATGGTATTTGATTATCTAGTATTTGGATACATGATTCTAATTATGTTATGTGATGGGTTTTATGCTATGGTGATTTATGTCATTTTTGTCTCTTTATGCTTTATGCAAATGTGAGTGATGGAGTTGGATTAATTGGGTATTTAATGCATTATTGCCTTGGCTATGATATTATATGCAATTGCACTAATCATGTGTTTTAGTATCTAGGATTTATATCCTTGGCAATGGCACATGGAGTTAGTCTATTCATATTTTACCAATGTCATCCTTGTATGGTCAAAATATCCTTATTTTAATTGTTTAAATTAAAACCTTTTGATAATTATTAAATCCGAACTCATTTGCATTATGTGATTAGACTAGTAAGCATGTCTATTCATTTAGAGGTTTGCATTGTCATGGAATTTGTTTAGTGATTTCTATTATTTTAGGTTTTCAGGCTTTAAATCTTCTCAAATTTAATTTCTTCTAACTTCACCTTAGGTGAATTCTCATTACAAGAAATAACCTATTTTTGTTTGGGTTGATTCAGAGTCTAGCTAGTCTAACTAGCTATTTTCCCTAATTGATTATTCACTTGAAAAGTGAATGAGTATTAAAAAAGGGATTTTATTATTCACTTCTCACTTTTTGAAAATACAAATTTGAGTGCTTTTCTAAGAATCCTCTTCTAAATGATCACATTTCTATTCATTCAAAGAGTTGTCAGCATGGGATCCTCATGAGGTTAGTCTTGTCAGATCTAGCTTGAGTAGACCTTGCTTTGTTGTGATTTTTGGCAGCTTCATCGAACATTTTATTTTATTCTACGGGTTCAAATTTCTGCCCCTTTTGTTGTCAGGTAGGGCTTTCCTATTTTCTTGTTTCAGTTCCATTTTAGGTTCTATTTTTGTTAGTTATTTTCCTTGAGGTTGAGAAGTAGTGTTCTCCTCCATTTCTGTTTGGTTGTTCTACCCAGTTGGTCAAGTATGAACATTTTCCCAATTTTTGAGATAGGGGTTTGGGGTTATGCACTGTTATGCCAGCCATTTTTGCATACAGTGTCCGAACCCAAATATTATTGGACTTTTAGGGGGCTTTTTTCCCAAAGACCAAATGGGTTTTAATTTCAAAATTTTCTAATTTTGGGGTTTTTTACCTCATTTTGCATGTGACCCTATTTTCTTGGGTTTTTTTAGCATGAGTTTGGTCATGGACCTGGATTATCCATTTGGATGTCAGTCAAACCTTTGTTGCACCTTTTTGTTGCATTAGGATGCATGTCACATCTATCCTCTTGATTATATTTTTGGTGGAGTGATTTTATGCCTTGTGTTCTCATTGAGTCCTTATGTTATGATCTTTGTGATGGTGGTGCGCCATACACAAGTATGTATATGTGATGAGGAGAGGGCATTGAATAATCTTCAAATCTATTTATCTCATTATCTTTTTATATAAAACCATTTCCATTACCATTCCTTCAGACTGTCATGACATAAAATAAATCATTTACATTTCTTGCAAATAACAATAGAGAGAAACCAATTCATGTTCACTATTATAACCTTCCTGACAGAAATCAAAAGCCGACAGAAGGAAACATAAAGACTTAATACAAATACATTTCATTTAATGTCATAGTCAACAAAACATCAATGGCTCTTTGGTTAAAACTAGAGAGTCCAATTTCCTTTCAGAACCTATTCCTTATTCCTCTAACCACTCTAAAAATCTCTCCCCATTATTACAATAATGTCTTTCTTTTAAAGACAACTTGAAACAGTTACAACTGTTTACCATCCTGTGTCCCTTCCAATCCATATTCAAATTTTCATTACAAATTTCATATGATCCCGATTACAATAACATAATAAATAGACCATTTCACATTATGGTTCCAATAAATTAATAAATAAATCATTTGAGTATGCAAAAGAAGCATGGACCCAATGATAAAGACAAGGAAGCAAAAGATTTGATTGCAAAACTCTCCATTGCACATTTCCATGGGACATTGAAATCTTTTAAGCTTGGGAGTATGATGCGGGAGCATCTTAACCCTTCATACATTATGATGAATTTCATAATATTGTAATATTTAAATTATTTAGATTTTCCTATAACCATGTTGAATAAATGGTTAAAATTTTTAATTTTACATTGTGATGTATTAAAAACTAGAAAAAAATACATTTGCATTGTAATGGGAGTGCTTAAAGAAGCATTGCAAAATGTACAAGGGTTAAAAGAATGTGTTGGGTTGGTTTAAAAGGTGGTTGGGAAGTTTTAAACCACTACAACCACTTTAAAAGGATTGTATTGGTCGTTCCAAATAGAGAGGGGTGAATGAGAAGAAGAATAGATCATTTTGAAACAATTGGGTTTTCAAGAACTTGTCATTTTGATTGGTTTTAACTATTTTAGTGCTGGTTCCAAGTATTGTACAGCCATGTAAAGCCTAGAAACCTTGTATTTTTTGCACATTTGAAGATTATAATGAATAATATTCTTTCTCTTTTTTGTTTGGAATAATTTTGTTAAGTTTTGAAAAAGTTATGCTAGTTTTGATAAAAGTGGTCATTTGAAGATTTGAGGATGCCCAGATACAGTCAGATTTATATGTTTGGTACAGGAATATTTGGATGAAATAGAAATTATAGTTGTATTCATTGGAAATATATATTAACTATCTTTTATTTCCAATTTTTTTGAGTTATTTTGATTCAGATATGTGTCTGTTATGTTCATTTTAATGAAGACTGGTTCTTAAGGATCTTTTTTGAAGTTATAGGTAATGATTGGTGCTTGTAGTACGATTTAAGAATTGGAAAAATTAATGTCTTATATATTCAGAACTTAGACTCATATAGCATTGATTAAAAATTGGTTTTATTTTATTTGGAGTCATTTTGAGAAAGTTATTAGATGCCCAAGGAAGGGTTACTGGTTTTATTTCTGATTTATGACAATGAAAATGGGTCTACATGCAGAGACTATATCATGTAGTGGATTGATTATTTTTGGCTCGTCTTTGGATATGTATTAGTATTCCTAAGTTGGAAAAAATTATCCAAAGGGTTTTGAAGGAAAATTTTATGATTGAAAGTTATGATTAATGTACTCGGGTATAGCAGTCAGACCATGTGAATGGTAAAGTATTGTAAACCAGTGTTGGAAAGAGTTTTGTTTCGCCTCATGAGATGTATTTAAAATGAAATTTATCTCATGGATATGAAGGAATAATCATTTATTCCAAAATTTTGTTATCTCCATTGATGTTGTTTACATCAATATGTACATTTGTTAAGAGACTTGCTAGTCCCGATCTTCTGTGGTACTTCTAAAAGCTGTGATCATTGGGGTTGGGTTGGAAATTTGCATGCCTATGGGCACTCATCATTGGATGAGCATGGGTAGGGTAGGGTAGCATATGGAGGGGGCTTCTATCTCACAACCTAGTTTCATGATGCCATAGGGTTGGTAGAGGAAGTTTCAACTAAGCAATAACTAAAGAAAACACTAGCTGGTAATAAAATTTAAGATAATAAAATAATGCTTCAGTTTGAGAGCCTTCCTTTGGGAAGTTGAGTCCACATAGATCCATGCTTGAGCTTGTTGATTCCAAGAAAATCTCCATGATGTCAACCCATACTTAGTAGCACATTCAGTGTCTGACTAGGACCTGTAGTTTTGCATTGTCTATATCTTGGTTTTAGTCATCATACTATCTGGCATGTGTGTTAGCCATGGATGGTTTCTTTGTGTATGTTTTTGTGGTTGGATCATTATCTCCATCAACATGGTGGGAATGGACCTATAGGTACCATGTGGTTGGGAGGTGTAGGTACCATACCACTACTAGGGTCGATGTATATAGACAATCTATTGTCCTTGTACACTCGTTGTTGGATGATTTCACTTGGTACTTCAAGTTTTGGAGTATTCTTTCTTGTGATTTATGCTTTCATTGGGATTTTTGTATATCATATTTAGATGATGTTAGATTTGATACATTTCCTTATTATGATGTTTAGCATATGATACATGATGTTATCTGTATTTGTAAGATTATCTTATGCTTTACCTAACACGTTAGATTTCCTTATGCTTATGTTGTAGAAAATTTTAGTAGTGACATCATTCTCATGATAGTACTGACAATCTATTCAGTAGGTTGGGATGTTAGGTGTGGGGAATGGCTAGCACCCATAATGATCTTATGATGGTATTATGGTTGGGAGGAACCACACACTTACTTTGGTTGTACTATACATTGTGATGTTATTTCAATTATTGTGATGTTGGTTTTGTACACTATGATTTTTCCTTCTATATTTTACCTTCACTAACTATTAGATGGTTAGATTGGGTTTCTATCTTTCAGCATTGTGTTCGAGTGTTTACACCTTGAATTATGGATTTGGTACTCCCCGGTGTGGAGGTTTTGAACTCTGTTTCAATCTCTAGTCTATCCTTAAGAGTTTTTACTTGTGTTCTTGGGTGACCATGTGTCAACATGGGGTGATACAATAATGTGTCACATGCCCAATATAGTTTTGTCATGCATTCCTTGATTGTGTCACATGCCTCTTAGAGAAATATCATGTGATACTCTCCAATATCACACCCCCATTGAAGAAGTGTCGTATGATACTTATAAAGTATCTTATGCCCTTAAGAGAAGTATCTCCCAATCCCTAAAAGTGTCACCCCCCTTCTTTAGAAATGTCATATGATACTGGAAAGTATCGCCTAGTGCTGATTTAAAGTATCACCTAATTTTTGTCAAAACCTATCTGGGTGGACAATGGGCACTTTTCGGTAAGACCCAAAATTTCTAGGAAGTGTTTAGGGTACCCTCTTAGGTGTTATTCAATCATTTGGTGTTGTATTTTTAATTAGAAGTTTTTTTATTCAAATTTAGTTTTGTGTCTTCCATTGTTAGTCATTTTGGTCAGTAGTTATTTTTGGAGATCCATTGGTGTTAGGATGTTTGGTTAGTCTTCCATTGTGATCTTTGTGATCCTCATATGTTTTATGCTATGTGAAATCATACTTGTTTTTAAAAAATATATATGTTGGCCTATATTTATCCTTGTTTCCAAGAATCTCCAAGCCAGGCATTACAATGTGCATCTTTGTATGGTTATTGTTTACTTTGGTTGAATGGTTAAGTTTATTTAAGGGATATAAATGTTTTAATCATTGGATAACTGATTCAAACCCCCCATCCTTGAGTTATCTTGGTGGATTATTGTTTCTAACAATTGGTATCAGAGCTTTAGGTCCTTGAAGATAAAGTTTAACAACTTTAGGAGATCCATGGTGAACATGTTCAGGAAAGATAGTCCAAAGTTTGATGGAACAAATTATGATAGTTGGAAATAAAAGATGAAGAATCATCTGTTGTGTATGGGTTTGGGATATTGGATCTTTACAAAATCTAAGAAGATGATCATTGCTAAGAAATATTTGGAAAATTGCACCGAGGATGAAAGAGATCTTTTCATGTGTGACATGAGAGCTAGAGAAACACTATTGTTTGCAATTGCTAACATTGAGTAAAATCAGGTAAATTTACTTGTTACTTCTCATATGATTTGGAATCTTTCAAAAATAATTTTTAAGGTGATGAAAATTCTAAGAAATTGAGGCTGCAATGTTGGATTTATGCATTTCAAGATGCTAAGATGATGGAAGATGAATCTATAAGAACTTTATAGGCAGAATATCAAAAATTACTGCAGGTATTAGATCTCAAGGAGGAACCAAAGAAGATGATGAGGTTATATGGAAAATATTGAAGAGCTTAAAATCACCATTCAAGCCAGTAGTTCAAATGATATAGTTGTTGATCTCTTGTACCAAAGATTTCACCATGGAAAGATTTCTTGGAAGACTTGAAGCAGTTAAGAATGAGCTTTAGGTAGTCTCAAGAATTGACTAGAACATAAACAACTTTTAGTGAGTTGAATATTTGACCTAGTTTATCAAGGAGCACAAGAAGTAGAGGAGATTATGCTATCAACAACAGAGCTAATGAGGATAGATAGATCAAACAGGGAATAGCCCTTCTAGTAGGTAAGAAAATCTTTAAATGTTGTACATGTAATGAATATGGTTATTATGCATCTAAGTGTCATAAAAGAGAGAAAAAGTATAGAGGTAATTTCAAACCTAGAAGAGATAGAGAATGTCTGTATGCTAATGAAGAAGATGACTTTGATGAACAAGTAGCAAGTGCTAGTGATGATGAAATTGGATTTGTAGCTATTAAAGAAGAAAGTCGAAAGAAAATGGCTTTGGTATCACAGGTTGAAAAGAAATCTAATTGGATAATTGGCAGTGGTTGTTCACATCATATGACTAGTGATATGAACATGTTTTCTAATTTCAAAAGTCATGATGGAGGCATTGCTAGAGTTGGAAACAATGCATCATGCCACATTAAAGGTTATCAGTTGCAGTTCATAGAGAATACATGCATGATAAAAAACAAAGATGGAGAGGTAATTGGAATAGGAACTAGATCTAGAGGTAATGTATTTTAGTTGCTAACACAATTTTCAAGGAGTGTGTATTGATAAAGCATAACAAAACTTCTTTTCGTAGTAAGAAATTTACTATTATAGCAAAATTGAAGATTGTACACATAGATCTCAAAAATCCTATGAAGACTAAAGGATTCTATGGTGAAAGATATTTCACTATTTTGGTTGATGATTTTTCTAGAATGATGTGGGTTGCATTTCTTCAAAAGAAATCTGAGGCATTTGATAAGTTCAAGATATTTAAGAATAGAGTTGAGAATGAATTAGGCATGAGGATTAAGTGTTTAAGATTAGATAAAGGAGAATTTACTTCAAATGAGTTTAACATCTTTTGTGAAGCTAATGGAATCAAAAGATAGTTATCAACTCCAAGAACCCTTGAATAGAATGGTATAGCAGAGATAAGAAACATATCAGTAATAGAAGCAACAAGATCTATGTTAGCTAAGAATGATGTATCTAAGATATTTTGGAGAGAGGATGTGAATACAATAGTCTACACTATGAACAGAGTGCAAGTTAGAAAACACACAAACAAGACCCTTTATTAATTGTGGTTTGGTCACTCACCTACAGTTAAGTATTTTAGAATTTTTAGTAGTAAATGTTATATCAAAAGAGATGATGATATTGGTAAGTTTGATTCTAGAATTGATGAAGGTATTTTTCTTGGTTATTCATTGAAAAGAAAGGCTTATAGATATTATAATCTAAGAACAAAGACCATTATGGAAAGTGCTAATGTGAAAGTTGATGAGAAATTAAGGATACAAGAAACAATAATTGATTGCAATTCAGATGATAAGAATATTGTTACTAAACCAAGGAATGATGATGTATTATTTGAGACTAATAATGATTTACAAAATGAAGGATACAAGGCAGGAACAAAGATCATAACCTTCAGCCAAGCTAAGAGTTGAGATAGAAACTCCTACTTTGGGTAAGAATATGAAAAATAATCATCCACCTAAATAGATCATTGGAAGAAAAGATAAAGGTGCATTGACAAGAAGAAGAGTCAATGAAGAACTATGTTTGATATCTCAAGTTGAACCTAAGAATTCATATGAAGCATGTAAAGATGACTATTAGAAACAAGCTATTAGAGAGTAATTGGATCAAATAGAAAAGAATGAGACATGGGAATTGGTTTCCAGACTAGCATAAAAGAATGTGATAGGAATTAAATGGATATTTAGAAACAAGATGAATGAGCAAGGAGAAGTTGTAAGGAACAAAGTAAGACTAGTATGTAAAGGCTACTCATAGCAAGAAGGAATAGACTATGATGAGACATATGCTCTTGTGGCTAGAATAGAAGTAGTAAGGTTATTTTTAGCATATGCAACATATAAAAAATTTAAAGTATATCAGATGGATGTCAAGTAAACATTTTTGAATGGAGAACTTGAAGAAGAGGTGTACATAGAACAACCTAAAGGTTGTCCTTTGACAGATGAAAGGGACATAGTATGTAGATTAAAGAAAGAATTGCATGGCTTGAAGCAAGCACCCAAAATCTGGTAAGGTTGGACAAGCATTTGACAAAGCTTGGATATAGAAAAGGTATGACAGATAGTAATCTCTATTGGAAAAAAATTGATGACAGATTGATGATTTTGGTAATATTTTTTGATTGTATAATATTTGGAGGAAAAAATGATGAAAGTAATAAGTTTGCAAAAGAAATAAAGAAAAAATTTGAAATGAGCACGATAGGAGAGATGCAATTTTTTCTAGGATTACAAATTGTGTAGGATAAAGAAGGAATCTTCATTTCTTAGACTCAGTATTTGATCAAAGGATTGCAATATCTAACTCACACAATGCTAGATATAGAAAATGCAGTTGGAATTATTGCAAGATTTTAAGCTAATCCTAGAGAAGCACATTATGTAACAATTAAAAGGATGTTTAGATACCTAAAAAGAACACCAAAGTTTAGATTGTGGTATGATAAGTCTAATGATTTCACTCTAAGTGCTTATACTAATGTTGATTGGGCAGATAGTATGGATGACAAGAAAAGCACCAATGGTGGAGCCTTCTTTTTTGGAGGAAGATTAGTGTCTTGGCTAAGCAAGAAGCAAGATTGTACCTCACAAAGTACAACGTGAGAAAAATATGTTGTAGTAGTAAACAATTGCAATCAAGTTGTTTGGATGAAGCAGATGTTGAAGGATATAAGGATAGAATACAACCAACCTATTGTTATAAATTGTGACAACACAAGCATAGTAAATATCTCTAAGAATCTAGTGTTGCATTCAAAGACTAAGCACATTTCTATCAAGTATCACATATTGAGAGATAACTTTGTAGAAAAGGAAATTAGAATTGAGTATGTGAACACTAAGGAGCAGATTGTAGATATCTTCACTAAACCTCTTTCCAAAGAGACTTTGGAGTATTTGTGAGGTATGGTAGGAGTTATACCCCTTCCTACAATAGAGTAGATGATGCAAGAATGCATTAGTCTAGTGTAACAAAGCACTATTTTTTTCTAGACTAAATGCTAATGCTTCCTATATGGGGGAGTATCTGTGATGGACAGAGTTATCTAGAACTCTTGCTATATGTTGTTTTGAACAGTGTCTTTGGACACTTGAGCTAGGTAAGAATTAGTTGTTGTAGATATTGTTGATTACAGATTCCTTTGAAATTTATGTCAATGGGGAAGAAATACTACATGAAAAAAATCATGAGAGAAAAGAAAACAAATCATGGAAGGGATGTTTAGCATAAAAATAGGTTTAGTATTGCATGATAGAATGATTGATGAAGAGGACTTGAAAAGAAAGATTAATAGTCTTTTGTTGGTATTTTTGGAACTAGATGTTTTTAAAATATGTTACCATCAATGCCAAGGGGGATAATATTGGAATCATGAATGTTGATGATATTCCTATAGGGGAGTATTGTAGATATGTTACTATGATGATATGATACATTCATGACTATGTTTGTCATTGATGTCAATTTAGTAGTTTTCTATGGTATCTGACATAAGAATAGTGGAAAGATCAAATTGATATGGATGACTAGTTGAGTATTCTCATTATTTGAGGTTATGGGAGATCCATCTAAGTATATAATATATGTAGTTAATGTCAAAAAAAGAAATGTTAAGTCTAGAAGAAGTTATGTAAGTTTTGGTGATGTATGTTTTGAGATAAAGTTTACAGAGGTATATTCTGGTAAACTTGTTATATCTCTTACCAAAATTATTATTCTAAGAATGAAGGATGAGAATATGAAGAAGACATGTTGGAAATGACATGGCTAGGTTCATTCATCATAATTCCATGTGTATGGAAATTTATTCAACTTGCAAGAAAGAATATTTATGTTATCGCTAAGTGTAATGTGTTCTTAATGTGGTCCTATAAGAATTAATTGAGAATGTCTAACAACCCACTTAGGAAATTTTTTTTATGGACTTGATATAAAGGAAGGAAATTTCCTTTATCATAAGATGTAATTTGAATTGATGTGAAGTGATTATAAACACTAGAGAGTGGAACGTGAATTTGAGTAGAGCAGAGCGGAAGTGAAAGAAACTTCATTGTCAAGGTTGTATTGTGTGATCTGAGGTTTGATATTTGGATCCAAGGTTTGTGAAATGGTCTACAAGGTCTAATAGTGATTTGTTTGATTGAAAAAATAGACGAAAGAGGAACTTAACAATAAACTACTTGTTTGGGTAGTGAGTTCTTGTAATTGAAATTGCATGTTGGGGTAGTGGGCTCTTCTTGCATACATTGTACTACAACTCCTAATAGGGATTCAAATTCTCCTAATAGGGACTCATATGTACTAAATGTTGTAATAAACTCCTAATAGGGTTCATACTCTAACAAGGAATATTTATATTAGTACATAATCTTGTGGGCATCATTCCCATTGAGGTTTTCCCTCTGATCAAGGGTTACCCTACATAACATATCTAGTGTAAATGTCTATGTGCATCATTGTATTTTTTTTGTTTACTTTTTTTGAATGGTTGAATTTATTTAAGGAAGAGAAATGTTTTAATCATTGGATAACTAATTCACACCCCCACCTTGCAACAATCACTATTGAAAAAATGAGTATACTATAGGATGCACTTTCAAAGAAAAAGCATCAAGAAATGCTTAGAAGGGAGCATAGGTAGAAGAAATAATTGCAAGACATCAAGGATATCTTTCTTGATGCATTTAGCCTGCCACCACCTACAAAAAATAAACCTATCATGGAGTAGTTGGTAAACATTGTAGAACAGATCAATGATGCAAACCTAGATTCCAGTGTAAAATTACTTGAATGGTCTGAGAGAAAATTTCAAGGAAAGGTCAATGAAAAGATGTCAAGTTCTATTGCACTTAGTTAGGTTGTGTTAGCAACCATGACTGACAATGTAAATAAAGTCTTAGAGAGTATTCTCTCACTTTACACCAAGTGATGTGATACAAGTCTATTCACATAAGAAGTGCAATTCCATATTGACAATTTGGAGGGAGATATGAAGCTAATAGGTACAACTCTACCTCATTCTCTAGCTCAGAGTCAGAAGCACTTTAGAATTTGATGAATTCCCAAGGTCAGTTAGTAGCTCAGTATGCTCATGATGTAAGTATTCTAGCTACACTAATCATCATCCAATCCATGTTGACCCCACACATGAAAATACTTCACAAGAAGATAGCCTTTGCAAAGAAATTAAGGTAGAAAGGTCCCCATATTTCTACCCTTGAAGGCTTAGTTCATCTTGCTAATGATTTAGCCATCCAAATCAAATCATTGGAGGTAGCTTGTGATAACTAGGATGCAGCTCTAAAGATAATACTAGAGGTCTATAAAACTTTCTTGGAAGAAAACATTATAAGTGTATAACCCATGAGATAAGTGTCAAAAGGGGGAGAATTCATGATAAGGAGAGATAAGTTGGATTCTCAAATAGAGACAGAGTCGACAAGTTAGCATATGCAGAATCTACTCAAAAAAAATATTTAGTTTTTCAGTTTAGAATGGAACAATCAACTCAAGGGGAGTTATTAAAATTGGAGGTATGACTGATGAACCATAAGCTTTGCAAAATTTTAAAGTTTTGAATTTTTTAATGTAAATATCTAAGTTATGCTTAAAAGGCTAAGGTTATTCATGCATGACCAGGTATTTTCCACTCATGCCAAAGGGGGAGATTGTTAACCTTAGATTGGTTTTGACATATGAGTGACAATATACTTAAGTTGTTTACTTCGTTCATGCAGAACAACTAATATATGCTAAGCATAAGTTGTTAGATAGTATATGCCGAGCAAGAGATATATAGCAAAAGATGAGTAAGTAGTAAGTGCTAAGTCACTCAAGTGTCAAGTAGATAGTAAGTGTTAAGTCATTTAGATGATGAGTAATCAATAGATGCTAAGTTATAACATTGAAGTTATAGTTGATGCTTAGTATTAGGGAATTCAAGTGTTGAGTAATATAGTTTTGACATAGTTGTTTGTAATGACACAAACTACTATGTAAACCATTTTGGAGCCAACTTGAGGATTATTTTTCTATCTTAGATGATAACAATAAATATTTATTGTGAATCCCTATGTAGTTCATGTTGCCAATGAGAAAAAAGGAAGGATTAAGTAGCAATATGGGTGAATCACAATCATTGATTCATACCTAACCCTAAGTCACCTAGGTCTTCTTAAGGAGGAAAAATGCTAAACTTTTTATGTGTGTGGAAGGAGAAAAAAAGAGAATTTTTTCATGTACAAATAGAGCATTCATGGTTGCTAAGGAATTGTGGACTAATTTACATTACAAAATTAGTTAGAAGACAACAGAGAGACATCTGATAAGTGAGGATCAAGTATATATTAGGCAAGAGGTGATCTATTATCTAGTAGCAGAGTGTTAACCGAAGGATCATTGTTGAGACATTCTAATAGGTGAATCAATTAACTCTCTTAATAGAGTAGTCTTAACAAGTTGTTGTAAATCCTTTAACAAGGTGGTTACTTCATTGTAAGTTAAATTCCTTTTACCAGGAACACATCTAACAAGGTGTTGAAATTATTTAATAGGGTAAGATCTAACAATCTTGTAAGATCTTAACAATGTATACCTTTTATAGGGTAGATCATGTTTCATGATCAAACATTGTAACCTTCATTGGATATATTTTATTACTACATCAGTGAAGATTTGTGGGTGTCATCCCCACCCCAGTTTTACCTTCTGCTTGGAGGGTTTCTGGGTAACCAAATATCTTGTGTCATATATGTGTTGAATGTTTATTTACTTTCATACTATGGATGTATATTCTTAATTTGGTATTCTAGTTTACATGCATAGATTGTGGGATGGGTGTGTGGGGAATGATTTTAAGGTTGAAGTTTTAATTACTGATTCACTTGTCACCACCCCCCCCCCCCCCCCCCCCCCCCGCAAAGTTTACTTTCTCTATTGTATTTCCAATAGGGGCCAAAGATATTCTTGAAAAAGGATATAGATGGAAGATGGGTGAGGTTCTAGGAGGATATTTGGATTATCTATCATCCTTTTCTTCGTATTTATTTTGATTCTCTCACTATTGAAATATGCAAGCAGATCTATGGGTGCTATGTTTCTAACTACTAGATGGTTGGTTGAATCTTATGGAGATCAATCCTAACCTTATTTCCATCTAGGTCTATCTCAATTCCTTTTTCTTTAACTTGGAATAGGAGGATACTATGGTGTGGGGTATAGATCTAAGTGGTAATTATAATGTGGCCTCTATTTTCAAGACTGATATTAATGACTACCAACCTCCTTAGTCACAAGATTGGATGAATGGCCTTTTTCCTAATATTGGAATATTCTTTTGGATTTCTCTTCAAAATAAAATCCTAACTATAGACAATCTTTAAAAGGAAATTTTTCATTTTAAATAGATGTATATTGTGTAAAAATTTGAATGAAGATAGTAACCAGTTATTCATCCATTGCAATTTTAGTCACAATGTCTGCAATATCATTCTTGAGTATTGGAATCTTTAATGGATCCACTCCAAGAACCTTATGGAATGTTTTCAAACTTGGGAATGCCCCATAAGTTGTCCTAAATTTAGCATCCTTTGGAACTTTTCTCTTCCTCAACTTTGTTGGGGGCTCTAGAGTGAAATAAATAATAGGATTTTTAGAGATAAAGAATATCTTACTTAGGTGATAGGCTACACAATCCTAAGGGTTGTAAAAAAATAAATTCTTAAATCAAGATAATATTAAAGGTGATTTTGATATAACTCACCCCATGAGAAGAAAATAGATCAAGGATAAAACTAGTAGAGAGGGAGTTTTTTGGAAATCTCCTCTTATTAGGTGGCTCAAAGCTAATTTTGATGGATCTAAAAAGGAAACCTGGGGAGAGTTGGGTGTAGTGAAGTTTTTAGAGATTATAATAGTAGGGTGGTGGATGTTGTGGTAGTTCCTATTGGATCCTCTACTAGTCACAGAGTAGAAGTGTTGACAACTTTGTTTATTATTCACAGGGTTGTGGAAATTGGTTACCAGAATTTATGGATGGAAGGAAATTCTTTGAATATTGTCAATATGATAAACAATAACTGTTAACATAGAATATTGAAATGAATATTAGAGAAATCAAAAGTCTCCTTAATAATTTTGAAAAAGTTTTCATAACACATATTTTCCATGAAGGTAATAGAGTTGCTAACTAGACTGCGAATAGTGTGGTGTGTATGGACAAACCATTGTCATGGGCAGATGCCCTAAGAAATGAATTTGATTTAAAGGCACTCATTTAGTTTGATGTGAAAAATATAGTGGAAGAAAATCTCAATTAATATTTTTTTTAAAATATGAAAGCATTTGTAACTTTAATGATGATGGTAATTATTTATCAAGGAGATACTTCTTCAATATTACCCTCTTAATCTAGCATGTATTGTGGGAAATTTTGAAAAAAAAGGTGAAAGTTTGTAAGCCTTTTTCTTGCAATATTTTTCCTCTTCATAGAAGATTGTTTATTAGTGTGGGTTGCAGTATGGGTGAGGAGTTGAGGAAGCAAGATTCTATGAGTTGCAAGCACTAAAAGGAGAAAATGATAGTCTAGAACATTACTAAAGAATTTTAAAAATAATTTGGTTTGGGTGGAGGTGAGTTTTCATGGGGTTTCCATGTCTATCACTGAAGAGTTTATAGAAAAAATTACTGGGCTCCCTATTGGGGGAATCAAATTTCAAAAAGAGACCAAAATCTCAAATTTTATCCTAAAGAAAAATTTGAAGAACCCTGAAGAAGAAAGAAAAATAGTTAAGGAGGTGGATTTCTTTGTGTTGAAAATATGTCCAATCAATAAAATAAAGTAATTCATGATTGGCATTTATGGTAACATATTTTTTTTGCAAATTAACCTGATTTAGTTGCAAAAGAAAATTGTCTAAGTATCATATAGTGTTACAACAACAAGACAGTCTTGATGATAACAAAATATTCCCTTGGAATATTCTCTTGCACAGTTGACTAGAGATGCATGACATCATAAGGATAACATATACCAGTGTGCATGTCTTTACAGTCAAAATAACTTGAGTTATGATGAAAATAGTGGTGTAGTGATGACACAGTGCATAATAGAGCATATCAACAGAATATTTTTAATGATTTGATTAATTTGTTTAAGTTATTGAGCTGACTCTAATGATGTTATATGAGCCAAATAAAGAAGAATTCACTAAGATGTTCCATATAAATAAATTATTTTATTTGCAAAGTTAAAGTGTGTTCTAAGTTGTAAAAAGAGAAAGTGAATGATTCAGTAATCAATTGATGCGAAGTCGATATGATCTTGTGAAATGAGAGTAACAAGTGAATGAGACAGTTTGATATATGATGCAAAGATCTGATGCATACTAATATATGCATAGTTTCTATTGTGTGAATAATTATCAATCATAAGGTTTGTGGAGTACAACAAACAAGTCAGTATTGTATGTATTCTTATTTCTTGAAGAACTTATTGTATAGTTGCATGTTAGGGTAGTGGGCTCTTCTTGCACACATTTGTATATGATCCACCAACTCCTAATAGGGTTGAGGCTTCTAACAAGGCCTATGTCTCCTAATAGGAACTTCAAAAAATATAAATGCTTCATAGACTCCTAATAGGGTCAATATCCTTAACCAGATTCTTATATATAGTCAATCATCTAGTGGGTTCCGTCCCCACCAGGGTTTTCCCTTGGCTAGGGTTTCCCTAGTTAACAAAACATGGTGTTATGATCTCTCTTTGTGTATGGTTTTTTACATTGCTTAGCACTATTAGTTTATTTTCTTATGCACATCATAAAGTGATTAATAATATTCAGTATTATCTATTTCTAACAATTGGTATCAGAGCTTGGTTGTTCAAAAGAGGTTTAAAAGCTTGAATAAGATCCCTATGGATATGGTACAACTGAAAAAGAATCTTGAAGAAGCACTTGAATAGATTGATCTTCTTATTGATAAAAGAGATTACCTCAAAGATAAATACAAGGATGCTAAAGTCTACATTGGTGAATTAAAGGACAATATAGATGACCTAAAGTAGAAAGGATCTAATCAAACTAGTGATGATGATATTGAGGATCTAAAGAAATAAAATGAGATCCTAAAACATGAGTTAAAGATAGTTGAACTTAAGCTGAGTCTTAAGGAAAATGGAGGAAAGGTTGACTCTAAGATAAAAGCTGAAAATGAAAATCTGAGATCCCAATTGAGCAAGACAACATCAGAAATAGAATCTATTAAGGTAGAACATGCAACATTAGAGAAATACAACACCATTGTGAAAGGTGAGTTAGTACAAACCAAGCAGCAACTTGAGAAATTATATATCAATAGTGATAAAATTGATGAACAAATATGTGCACAATGCCCAATTATGATAAGACTGGACATGAATTCTTTCTTGGTCAATCCACCAAGAAACCTGTTGAAACAAAAGAACCTGTTACTCCTAAAGTCAATAAGACCTAAGCAAGACTGATGATACATCTAAAGATAAATTAAATATTGCCCACTCTAAGAAAGTCAAAGAATCTGATCAAGATATGAATACCAAAAGAAAGGAATCTTTTTCTTGGTGTGATAAACCTAAAGACACTAAAGTTAATAGTGAAGGTAAGTCTTTTAAACCTATTTCTAAATTTTATTTTCATAATTTTCATGGATATGGTCATTATGCAATAGATTGTAAGAAATCTAAATTTGATAATGATAATGCAAATAGTAGGATGCATAGGAATGCTAACCATGTAGGAACCAGAAGATCTCACAATAATGAAAGTGGAGAAAGAAGATAGATTATTTGATACAAATGCAACAATCATGGACATATTGCAAGGAATTGTAGAACACTTGATGAAAAATTGAATGAATAGAAAAGAGATGCACTTGTATGTCAGTTGTGCAACAATTTTGGACACACAAAAAGGTTTTGTAGAATGGACAGAAAAGATCCAAACAAGAATCAGAATTATAGAAGAAATAAGAGAAGAAATGAAGTAAAAGAATAGCCAAATGAATTAAAGGATTCATTTGTGAAGGCAAAGGAACAAGAAAGCTCTCATATAGCTATAGAATATCTACTTGTAAAGACAATGAGGTCACTTATTGTTAGTGACTTTTCTCGCCAAAATTAAGCATTCTCAGTGTAATAGAGTATTAGTTATTGTTAACTAATGCTAGAGAAGGTATTAAGGGTTGCAAAATTGACAAAAGGTAGTAGACATTGAGAGAAGTCTATAGTAAAGTGTGCATTACCTAATATAATTAGGATGAGGATATATGTAAAGATTAAACTCTCTATTGCACAAAGACATTATATTAAACTAGTGGCAGATACACATTTATTGCACAGTATAGATTACAAAAGATTTAAAGGACATGAACTAACTTGCACACATCATTTGCTTGTGCAAAGTTTATGAGCAATATTGAAGCAAGATTTGGAGAATTAAAGAACCTTGAAGAATGTGAAGTCACTAGAAACCCTAGTACGCATAATTAAGGTATTTTTCTAAATTTCTTAGCAAAAATCCTTCAAGAATGGTAAGGCAAGAAGTTCATAATATAAGAAATAGGCCTAGGTATAATTTTAAGGACACCCATTTGTTTCTTTTCTTAACAACCCCATTGGAGCATTTGCACAAGTTCTAAAAAATGTTCTTCATGTGGAAGATATCAGAGGATATATCCAATACAAGATTGAAAGTATAGGTGACTATGAGATTAACAAGGAATTAGAAAAGATGTGCAACAATGATTTATCATTGAAATTCGAACATAGATATCTAGAACATCTTAGCCTAGATAAGTGTATGTTCTACATAGATTTTGATAATAATGATTAGACAAGAAATATTCTTAGCAGAGTACATGATGATCTTCTATGGCTAGGAGATTCTATCATTAACATTGATAATGACCTAATTCACAAGGTCATAGGATTGAGTAGTTAGGGTAGCAATCTAGTAAATATCAAGAATATGCACAAACTTTTTGAGGCAAATCTCAACACATATTTCGATGGAAGGAACATGAAGGTCAACTCAATCCAAGATGATGGAGTGAGATTTATTTGCAAAATTTTGGGTTACAAGTATAACCATGGATCAATAATTGATTCAATTCTTTTAGGATTCCTACATACAACTTACCTAGCTATAAGAGGTCAAGAAGTAAACATGTGTGATATTATTAGAACAAAACTATTGGATAATAAATCAAGAATCAAGAAGTCAAGAAGTTTAGTATTTAGATTTGAATCCCTTCTAACACATATATTCTTCTGTGTTATCAAGAAGTTTCTTGGTATTACAATTTGGAATGAAAATGAGTGTGCAATGTTGTAAATCATTCAAGCTTATAGATCAAGGTTTGAAGCAACCAGAGACAATGATTTGGATAGATTAATAAATAATTTTTATATGTAAATGAAGAAGAGGTATAGTATACCTCTAACACTTGTAGAGAAGTACAAAGATGAAATATGCTTTATGGTTGAAACATACTTTACATGCATAGAGGCAGCAGTTCCTTGAGTAAATTTTTTGAACCTATGGGATATGAAATGAGTGAGGACTTGATTGAAGGGTATGTGTAGATAATCCTTCACTGTAAAGTTGATTCTAACTATCCTAGATGGGGAACATATTCAGAGAAAATGAAAGAGGTAAAATCTAGTCAAGTCATGAAGGACTCCAAGAAAAAGGTGGAGAAAGTTATTGATTCCATCTTGAAAGAATATGGAATGTCAAGGAAATAGTTTGATGAGGCTAAGGGGATAGCTATTGAAATGAAATCTAGTGGCCAAACTAAACTCTTAACCCCTACAACCATTGTTGTGGGAAGACCTACCGAGGAGGTCATAGTTGCCCAAACAACTGTGCAAACTCCTTCTATGCCAAACTAAGATCTTAACCCCTAAACCCATTGCTGTGGTAGGATCTACTGAGGAGGTCATAATTTCCCAAACAAGTGCATAGACTCCTTTTGTTCCCTATGCAATAGTTGCACAAAAACAATCACCAAGAAAACTAGTGAAGATAGAGGAAACATCTGTAAAAATAAAGTCTACAAGGACATCAACCCATCCTAAAATAAGAGTAAAGTGGGAAATTAGTTCCCCAAGAAAAAGGAGAAGAACTCTTTAGATAAGCTCATTTGAGTCTCTTAACCAAATTAAGGTTCTATAGCAAGATGTGTTGACCTACATTCATGAGTATTTCATTCTTGATGGGAGGTCTAAAAGAGTGCATAATTTCCATTTTGTTCTCTTAAACCATTTTTGACACAAGGATAGGGTTTCTTTCCCTTTCCACCTAAAATTATCCTTATTAAATAGTCTTAGTACTCATGGGAAAAAAAAATCCAAGCTTGTTCTCCATGGGGAGCTCATATTATTAATTGGGGAATATTGTAGAGAGGATGTTGTGAATATCTCTCCCTCAGCTAGAAAGAGAAAGAAGATAACTAGGAAGGAAACACTGGATAAGTATAGTGCAAAAAAAATTAAAATCTATAATTTCAAAATTAAGGAGATTAAGGAAATGGACACTAAGTCAAATAGTGACTTGGTAAGTGAGAAGGAACATGCCAAGACAAATAAAACTAGAAAGACTAAGGATGAAGATAAAATCAAGGGCAAACCAAAGGTTAGACCTGAAGAAATTTTGGAATATGTAAGGGGAGTTTAGAAGTGGAGAATGATGGAGAAGACAAGGGAGAAATGAAGAGTTGAGATTACAACCCAAACAATGATAGGTATTCGGGTAGTCGAGATGAGTCCTTAATTAGGTCTAGTGGTCTAGGGAGCTATGTGGGTTCTCTAAACCTAGGAAAGAAGGAACAAGACATGTCTTTGAATTCCTACAAGGGAAAAGAAAAGAATGTGGAAGATAATACACCTAACCCTAAAAAAGATGAGGAGAAGGGGAAGTCCATGGATACTAATAAGTATGATAAAGATAGAAATATGATCCTTATTACTCAAGAGCCAAAAATTGATGATACTATTCAGAATAATGGCATTGATGAAAAGGCTTTGGTTGGGGAGAAAGACTCTATGCCTAAAGATGTCCACAATCATACTAACCATCCCAAGGATAAAATTGTTGATGAGGTTAATGGGGATACAAATATCAATGGGAGGATTATGTTTCTTAACATATGGAAAATGGTGCGGTCATATCATAACATGACTTGCAAAAAGAGTGATGTCAAAGCTATTTTCTAGATGGAATGTTTTGATCTACCATAAGCACTAAAATGTAGTAGGAAGGTAGGCATCTTCCTAATTGTTAGATATTTGCAGATTGATAACTATCGTATTCTCACAAATTTAAGTTACAATATTTTTAACTAAAGATAGAATATGATGAGGTGATGAGTGGCATATTTTGCAAAAGGTTATGTGATCATAAAATTTTAAAACAATATCATCTTATCATATCAGATCAATGGACATATTTCAAAATTATAGTGTAACCTAAGAATTAGACTGTTGGAGAGATTAATGCTGATTAATGTTAGTTCATGTGAAGGAATTGGGTATAAAATAGGCAATTCAATCAATTATCAAATACCAAGTGACAAAGTTTTCAGAGTTCAGCAAGAACTAGAGAAGATTGTATTTTCCTCAAGCAGTAAGGTGTTGAATTTCCAATATTGTAAGCATTTTGCAGGTAAGTGTAGATATCCTTTAATCACTCAAGGCATTGTCTTTTGAATTGTTTTTATTTAAAGAATTATAACGATGCCTTCGTGATGATATTTTTCTAGTAAGGTAGATTATCAGCATAGGAATGTGCACAATGATTTTTTAGAGCAACTACCTCAATCCACAAATGAAGCAAAAAATGGAAAGGAATTGGTTTTGAAATACCCTACGTTGCAAATCTATGAGGGTTTGTATGATATAACTAATTGGTTAAGGGATGTGAAGACATCTAATTGAGGTCTAGGGTTATTTAGGAAGTGGTTTTTAGAGAGAAATCATGATAATCCTTCGAGAAAATGTATGGCAATTCGACATTGACAAGTTAGTAGTTCCTGGTGTATTTTTTGAAGATGAACTCCTAATGATGATAGTAAAAATATATGATCCAATGTTGAGGATGGTCAAGAATCATGCTAGGGATAATCTATTTAAGGTTGCACCAAAGCTAACTAAAGAAGTTTTTCATTTGAACCCTAATCATGCATTGCACAAGAAATCAATTTTAAAGATTTGCAAGCTAGGTATGATGCTTAGAAGTTGTACCTAAGAAAAGGGCCACTAGAAGAACATTTTTTGAAAATTGGACATCTACCCTTGGTTACAATAAATACTACAGAGTCATTTCCAAACAAATATTTCAACCCCAGAGTATAATCACTATATTTTTCTCTCTATAAGATATTTATTATGGATGAACAAGACCACATCCAAGTGTCTATTTTTTTATCATGGCTGAGACACTGCAATATTGGATGAACTTAATTTTTGATTTTGCCACATATTTAGCTGAAGAAATTCACAATGGATTGATAGGTGTGACTAAGCCTAAAGTAGAGAAGATTTAATGTTGGTACTCCATGCTTATGTACATATGTTTGTATAACAATGTCTCGATTTTCTCTAAAGAAATGAAGTTGGAGCTGGAGAAAGATGGACAAAAGCTCCATGTTCAATTGTGGAATGTAGACCTGACCTGAGAAGTTACTGATGCTAGTTTTATCAGGTTTGATAGGTATTTTTCTTCTAAGTTGAGGGTCTTATTGATAGGAAATAATCCTAGAATACCTCAACCTTTGCTAGATTTAATTAGATCTGATGATTTTGCTAAAGGACTGAAGGTGACTCACAATTGGGGAGATATTATCCCATATGAAGTCTCTAAAATATTTAGAATATATGGTTTCTTAGGGAAGCCCCATGTCTTACCTTACCAAATACCATTAAAGGTTTGAATTACAAAAATCCTATGGCAAATAGGAGGACTTGAAGAGAGGGAGCTCCTAGGGTAGCCAAGAGGTACAATTTTTCCAAATTTCACTATTGTTCATAATTTTGTAATTACAAAAGGGGGATGGAAGAACTCGGGAAAATTTTTAGATAGGTATCAAATGGCACAATTCCATGCATGTTTTAGTGACCCTAAGGGGTTTTATGATATTTTTAAAGAAAAGACAAAGGCTAGATCTTATGAATGTTTTGTATGCTTTCCTGAAGATATAATTAGGAATGAATTTCCTTTGTAAGAGCAAGAGATTAGGAAATAAAATTGGAAGGTCTATAGCAAGATCCTTGAATTCATTAATGCTTTGGAACCTAAATATAATCCCTTATCTGATGCAAAATATTGTGGAAATAAGATTAGTATACTTATGAATAATTTTTCTAGGATTATCCAAAACCTGAATGAAAAGAAAGTCATTGTAGTCCAAGCTTATCCAGAATGGACTGTAGAGATAGAAAGAAGATTAGCTAGGAAAGGTATCATAAACCCAAGATAGTACACATTACAAAGAAGGCTAGGGTATGCGGTAGCAAAGAGTGTACACCCTATGCCTCTTTATAAAAGACAAATTTTAGAAATCCTACATATTGAATCTGTTTCAAAGAAGCAAAAACTAGAACATGGTTCTTCTTCTAGGGTTGAAGAATATTCTTCCACACAAACCCCACTCCATATAGATGATGAATATTCTTTAAGGGAGCAACTAAAATAGATGGGAGGGAAAAGGAAATTTTTATAATAGTAGTTGAGTTAGAAGAAGAGAAAACAAAATTATATGCAATGCATGTGGAATTGTCCATAAACCATGAAGCAAAATTAGAGACACAATTTTGCATCTTCCTTTTACTTGGAATTATCAAAATTGGTAGAGCTATGGAATGAGTTGATGAAAAATGAGGCAATCTTAAGGCCACCTGTGGATAAATGGACTAGCAAGGGAGACATCATTATGACCCTTTTTTGTCATGTTATAGATTTTTTTGATGAATGGGTGGAAAGGAATTTTGATCAAATTAATGATCTTTTGCAATTTGATCATAATAGAAAATTATTGCAAAGCCAAATAAATGATTGTTTCATCAAATACTTGGGCAGGAATTTTGATAATTTTCCACATGTGATTAAAACTATAGGCTAGATAAGGGAAAAAGAGGAATGTGCTAAGGAATTAAATGAGTTAATAAGCATCAAACTTAACACAACTATAAATAATGAAAAATATATTTGGTTTTCCAAAACCATAGAGGAGATAGTACAAGTACAATTTTTTTGATTCTTTTGAGCAAGATTTTCAAGAAATAAGAAAATTTGGGAAAAGTGTCTTGAGAAGGCAACAATAAATTTTGAATTTCAATTGGATTGATGATATTCTTTTTCATAAATGGCTAATTGACTACTTGGTAGTAATACAGCTATTGCAAGATGTTGTTGAGGCAGAATTCATAGACAAATCAATGACTATAGAAAAAGTACAATTGTTTGATGTGTTAGTTCAAACAAAAGTAATGAATGAAGAACAACCAATTACAACTATGGATATGGCAACCCAAACTGATGAAATGGTAGAATATTAAAAAATTGTAATAAACATCCACATCAAAGAGCCTAACATATCAAGTGAAGATCAAGCGGCTCCACAACTGGAAGAACAACAAGTACAAGTGAACCAATCATCATATGTAGAAGATTAGTAAACAATTGTTGCCATAGAATTGGTCCCTCCATGAGAAGATGAATGATAGAGATATTCTATTATAAAGAAACAAGGAAAATGAAAAAGTTGTGTCTTTTTGTGGTAGTGACATCTTTTTCCCCCTTGTAAATCTTTTGTGCTAAGGATAGTTGTCCTTTTCTCTCTAACCTTGAAGCTTGTTGCAACTAATGCTATATAAGTGAGTTTCCAAGGCTAGAGGATGGTCCTAAATCCATGTAAGTTTTAGTGTTATGCTATTTGCATTTGGTCTAGTCAGTCTTTATGTTAATTTGTGATGTATTCATCTACAAATCTAAGAATACAAGTGAACATTGAATGATAAGTTGTCATATCTTGAAGTATTTTTGAGTTTATATTAGTATTGTATGATTTTCAAGAATAATTAATACAAAAGGAATGGTCTACCATATCTTTTTTCTCTAAATTCTATCTCCATTGTTATATGTTGGTTATGTTGGGATTGAATAAGCAAGGTTCATGCAATTTAATGCAACTAGGATAGGTTGTATATCAATTTGTTGTTGCTTTTAATTCAAGGAATTAAGTAAATGCTTCAATAATTGATAGGATTTCTAGTCATATAAGAAGGATATTCATAAGAATGGGGTTTAAAGTTAATTGTTGATAGAATTAATTGTAAGGAAATTAATTAGGTCAAAGGTTTCCTGGGTATACTCTAAATACCACTCGATAGGGCACTGATCATCTATTTAGTTTCATATTGAAGAAATCATAGGGTTTCATGAAGCATAAAATTAAAATCAAATCAACTTTTACTTTTTATTTGAAGATTAAAACTATTGGTCAACACTTATTTGGAATAGTTCTTTGTGTGTCATAGTTAGCTTGTGTAATCAAGAGCTATTTACACATTCAAGAATAATTATAACCATTTCTATTGTAAGGAATAGATTTGTGAAGAAAATAATATCAATTAGTGAATTGTGAAAAGATATTATCAAGCATCTAGTCATTTCATCCTTAAGGTGCACCTGCCTAAGCCCTATAGAGTTTGAAGTGTACAGAAACCTATGATTCTATTAATGTCAGGTCTAGATCTAAAGAATACTCAATTGAATATAGGAAGTAGCTGACCCTTACATTAATATTTGTCTTCTACATCCTGGTATCAATTTATTTTTTTCCTAGTAGTTTTAAAACCCCAATACATTAGAAGGAGGAGCTATGAAGAAATCATTTCCCCTATGCTCACCTAGATGACTAGTGGACCAAGTCAAAGGACTAGGTTGAGCACAAAAAGGGCCATTGAAGCTACTCCTCTTTCAACTATTGAAGGCCTCCTTCAGGAGGTTTTCGATACTACCAAAGACTTGACTAAGGTTACAAAGGAGCTAGAGTAACTTTCTTCTTTTTTGTTGCAGACTCTAGTTGTTGGTCTAGATATCTAGTCCTAGCTCTATTTGCTAGTTGTTTCTTATGTTTTCCCTTTTCTATATTTTATGTATGTTTTATATTATTTAGGTTCTAGGTCCTTGTAAAACTTAGGTTTGGGCATTTTGTTGATATTGTAGGTTCCACATCCTTGTAAAACGTGGTGGACTCTTTTTTGGATATATGTTTAGTTTTTTGTATGGAGTTTTGGGTCTCCTGAAAACCTATTTTTACCATCATTCAAAAAATAGATATTTATGTACTATTAATGATATGTGTGATGTTTTGTTAATCATTGTGTTGGTTCCCAAGATGGAAAGTTTATTACCAACACAATTCATACTAAATTATAGGGAGAAATCCATCTCCAATGCTCAAATTTTAGAAATGACTAGACCAACTAACAAGGATATATCCTTCTACACTTCATCCTCTATAAGACCTAGGTGAGTGGACCTTGGATTGACTAAATACAACCATTTCTGAAACATATTCTTGAATCCATAAACAAGTAATCACATATCAAAGGCATCAAAATGAAGAGAGTTGCTAAATGATGGCTAATCACCCATTGAACTCACATCTTCAAGGAGAATGAGATATATAATACACTAACCACTACAATAAAAACCATATGACATGAAATAAAAAAATGAAAATTTTGGTACCTAGGATCATTTTATTATCTCCATTGGGCACTTGATTCATGACAAATACAACACTGTACAATAAACTTATGAAATAGCCCTAGATTTTTTAATTGTTTTCTTGCAAAATCTCATTACAATAACTCAACTTTAGCTTACTTATCAAATCTATGTGTATAGCTCAATAAAATATTCCTAATCCAGCAAGAATTTTAATCAATCCCTTGGATTAAAGCATGAAAGATAAAATTCAATCCTTGTTGGTGGTACTCTTAATCTATATTAATTAATCTTATTTCCATGACAATTACATGTATAATTATATCAAACAAAACTATTGCCTAGTGATTTGTTCCTTCATCTTGATTTGCATTTATGTGCTTGATGTCCAAAGTTTTTGCAATTTTAAGAATATCCATTAAATGAGGTACGTTTAAAAACATTAAATGATCCTACTTCCATAAATATTTGATGTATGACCAAAATTTCCATGTTTATAACAAGTAGATTCAGTATATTTCTTACCCAGCTTTTTGGTAGGATCTTTAATAATTTTTGATAGATTCTTATCTCCAAATTTGGATGATTCTCCATCTTCAAATTTTCTAACACTTCTATATCATAGTTTAGTTGTGTCTTTAGGTCTCCTTTTAATCTTTAGTTTCTCATCAACTACCTACATGCTCTACGCAAACCTTATGAGTTTTTCATTGACTTCCTTTTCAACTTTCTGATTTCTCTTCAATTGATCAACCTCTTGTCTCAAATTCTTATTCTTAACATGTATCTATATGTACTCCTCATTTCTTTCACTCAACTATACTTTTAGTGTTTGATTCTCTTCTTGTAGCCTTCTTATGATTGCAACATTGTCTCTAATAGTTTGTTCAGCATTTTTTTTCTCTATTTCCAAGGTTCTTTTGTCATCTACATTTTCTCTCATTCTTTCAAGTAATTCTCTCATTCTTAGGGCTTGACCTTCTTGTTCCCTTTTTATTTTGATCTTCTCTTCTTCTAGGGTATTATTCTTTTCCATCATATTTGTAATTGTTGCATCAAATTCTTCTAAATTAGCACTTCCCTTTGATAGTTGTTCAAGCCTATCTAAGATTATCTTTAGTTACTCGAATAATTCCTTTATTTTTCAATATTAAAACATTGCAATACAATTAACTATTTAAACATTTAACGTAATCATAAACTAATATTACAATACAATACACCTATTTAAACTTTAACCATAATCATAAGTTGATATCTATTAACCTTTAACTTTTGTAATATAAACCATTTTACCTTTCTGCTAAATTGAAAAGAAATAAAGTAATTAGCCATAAAAAAATTATGCACACACACATAACTCCATGGTTTTTGGAGACCCTTGTTAGAGGGAAAAATGTGATGGAGAAGGACCCATAATTCTTTGTTGTAGTAGAAATTGGTTTCCATGTTAGGAGCTACAATTTTCACCTTCTAAGTGACTCACCCTATTTAAAAGTGATTAATACATGGTTAGATATATGTAAGTCTTATTAAAGACTTCCTTGATAAGTGATTTCATCCTACTGTTACAGTGTTCACCCTATTAAGGGATTTACAATGAAGTCATGTTAAGAACCACCCTATGAAGGATTTTACAAATATTTCTTGAAATTGTTAGGAAAAAAAAAAACAAGATAAAAGTCACTTGTAATTGCCTTCTCCAAAATATGTTTAAATCCTTTATGCTTTGTATCTTCTCACTCAATTCTTTTGTAGCCTCCTTGAGATCTAATTTGTGATTTCTCCTTAATTTTGTATCAAATTCTCATTTAGTTGTTATCCTCTCCTCACTTGGTGTTCATTCATTTATGGATTTCATAAGAATCCTATTTAAACAACCCTCCTATCTCACATTTTCATCACTTGGTTTCATATCGAACCTCTATAATTTTTCTATCAACTTTCTATCTTCTAAAATCACATCTATTATCATTTTTTGGAGTTTAGAGTCAAGGTTTTGTAGATTTATAGTTGAATGCAATCCCTTATATGAACAAAGAAAAACAATAGAAAGGTGAAGCAATGACTAATTTGCACGTATATGCTTATGTCTTTATATTTGGTTAATCTTGCTTCTTATTTTTTTGTTCATAGGCTCTTGTTAGTAGAGTATGTAATTTTATTATTAGATCATTTGGTGCTACGAACCCTTGTTTCTTGAGTGTGCATATTAAAGATTGTACATTTTGGTGAACCCAACATGAAGCACCTGACTTTATAAATCTACTTACATGCACGTGTTGATTGAATTAGATTTATTTTTAAACATGTGCATTTTTTTTAGATTTTTCTTTCTCGAATGATGGAAAGAGATAAAGAAATACACTATCTATTCCCCTCATCATATCTGGTAGCTCATTAGGACCAAATTATAAATTTTTTAAATATTTGACCATATCTATCAAACGGTTTGGAATTTCTCTCTTAGATTTTTTTTACAAGTTGACATTGACATAAGGGGATTGAAGAAAAAAATTTGGATTTTTTGGTTTTTTAATAAAAAATTTATGATTTTTCATTAAAAAATAGTTATGGGCACAAATAGAGAACATTTCTGAAATTCATACATTTTTAGAAGGGTCTTAAAATTATAGAGGGGGTCTATTATATGTGATTTTATTTTTTTATAAAAAATATTCGCTGAAATAAATAGATATTTAAAAATTGGTTTGTTTCAAAAATTAGGTCCATGTGCTACAAATGAGCATATTTTTCAAACATTCTTATATTTTTGGAAAGCTAACTAATTTTAAGTAGTGGTTTCTTTTTTCACTTCTATTTTTTTAGAATAGAAATATATCAAAGACTTGCATCTTTATGACTAGGTTGAAAATCATTAAAAAAATCACGTTGATTATCCTTTCTAAATCTTATTGGTTTTTATCTCGTATTGTTAGAAATAAGAAATACTAAGGTGGGGCGAGGAGGGGGGGGGGGGGGGGGGGGGGGTGGGTGTGAATCATTATTTCACAAACTTTTCCCAAATTATTGACATCAATAATAATATTACAACTTGTGTAAATGTTTGAATTGATTAAGCTTAACAGTAAGAACAACCATAAAGTAGTGCAACACAAAACATTGTATTTTGTTAACTAGGGAAACCTTGTCTACGAGGAAATCCTAGTGGGGATGGTACCCCACAAAATGATCCAATAATCAAAAGTATCTTGTGAAAGATATTGACCATATTAGGAGTTGTATCATCTTAAAATAGAAGAACTTCCATGTTAAGAGCATTTAGCCCTCTAAGTAAGTGGTTTGGGGTCATGTCAAGTGCATTGAATGGGTCTTTACATGGATCTAGTTATTTTCCCCCTATTCTTCTTCTCATTCTCTCTCTACTTCCAGCCTCTTTCTCACAACTTTCTCTTTGAAATTGAGGACTTTGAATTTCTGGGTCAAGGATGACCTCGACCCTAACTTAGGTCAAGGACGAACTCAACCCTAACCTAGGGAAGGGTCAATCTCATCCCTAGCTCTAGGTCCATCTAGAAATTTTTAGATATCAGGCTTTAGAAAGTTTCATTTTCCCCCTTTCGGGTTAGCTATTTTGAGCTCCAAATAATAGAATCTTAAATTGCATTTAATCTAAGTCTATTTATAAGGGTTAAGGTTTATTTGGATAAAATGCTCCCATGTTGGCCTTCTCTAGAAGTTTGTGCCCTAGATCTCTATATAAGGAAGCCTTTTTCTCTCATTTTGACATCCATGATCCATCATCCACTTACTATGAGTGACTACCTACTTTTCATAAGGAGATATTATATCAGATGATCCATTTTCAAGCATCTATTTTTAAGTGGGCAAGCATTTTATCATTCACGCATTCAAGTTTTCCATTGAAGATCAAGGATTTAAGCATTCAAGCCTTTGAATGGATTTGGTTCAATCTTAAAAGATTTATCATTCAAGCCCTAGATCTAGCCATTATGGTGGTGTAATCTTCCTTGAAGATCCTTCGTTCATCTTCAAGATTCATTCATTCTTCTCTCAAGGTGGATTCCAAGCATACAATCATGGAGATTTTGATTTACATTTTCTAGTGTTATGTTCAAGCTTTCATATCAATATACTTGTTTAAATTTCAAATATAATTTCATAGCTATTGAATATCATAGCTTCATTGTTAGATTTACTTCTACTAATTGCTAGCATTCTCTATTTCAATTGCATTATTAAGGTTGATTCCAAACTGGGGTTTAAGCTAGGAAAACTCCTCATCCAAACAATAAAACCACTTTTCTTGTAGGTATAGGTGTGGAACAATGAATTAAAGTGCATATTTGGATACCCTTTCGCCAAACTTACGAGATCCACCAACATGAATTTTGTTAGAGTCGTGCAGGTCAACGTCAACTCTTTGGGGTACAATGTGCCCCGAGTTAAGATTGTGCTTTCCTATCTAGGTCAAGGTCAACCTACCTTCAAAAGGAAAAAATATTTTTGGGTTTCCTATGTCTTGACATTTCTAGTCTGGAAGCATAATTCCTCAAAACTATACACAAACATCAAAAATCAAAATTTTCCAAAACTTTCCTAGTTTTAGGTTAGTATTTATCTTCTATTTATTCAAGATTTAAAGTATATAATTTCTATAGTAGATTATAGGATTTCCCCTTTCTTTATATTCTCCATTTTTAGATTCATTTGTGTATTGATCACTTTCTTGTGGTTAATCAAATCGGATCATTCCTTTTGGGAATTTGGGTTAAGGATAGGTCCTATATTCCCCTCACATCATCCTTTCAATCCATCCTCCTTTTCCTTTCTGTTTAGGAGCCCATTACATCCTTATAGTGCCTTGGTCCTTATTAGAGGTCTAGGCCTTGTTAGAATCCTCAGCCTTGTTAGGAGTTGCTAATATAGTTTACATAATGAATGCAAGTTGAGCCCTCTTCCAAAACCTGCAATATAAAATGATATTCAATATACAAAAGAGTATATAAATAAACTTCTTTAAAAATATTTATATCTTCAATATCTAATATGATCTTTGTATCTCACACTACCAACTTTGCATGCTCTAACTCCATATTTCATTATCATCAAGATAACATCACAAAATAATTGTATACTTATCATAAATTACCACACATTCCTACTCAAAGATTCACATGTCAACATCTATCCTTTATACCATAGTTTTTCATAGTATTATGTGATGTCGGCCTTCATACCTTTCTATGTTAGACAAAATACAAAAATTATACCTTCCCCACTTATGGTTAACATCTAGGATGTTGTCCCTAATTATTCAAGTAATTTTTTTGGTAAACAAAATAATTCCTTAAGATAAAATACTTTATCCCTTATCTTTATCATGTCTAGTTGACATATTACTTCTATTGGAAAAATTGTAATATCTCTATGTGTACTATATATTGGAAAAATTGTTATATCTCTATGTGTACTACTACCTTTCACACATAGATATGGTACCCTAACATACTATACTTTATTTAACAAAGAGAACACATTCCAATATTGCCTCTACGGACTATGCCGAACAAATCTCTAACTTAACTGCCAAATAAATTTTGCAATACTTAAACAATTTTCTCACTATCAAAACTGCATCTCCATACTTTATCACTTCATACAGAGCATATATTTCCATAAATGATATCCTCATAGTATCTAACCTAGCCAAATTTCTATATCCCCTTTGGGCATTAATCGAAACATATTGGGAAAATTGGGTAAGTCCCAAAAACTTCAAATCAAAATTTCAAAATTTGTAACATATGTTACATGGCCAAACAAAATTTACAAAATGTGGATCACCTTCATATTTATACCATTTTACATAGGGATACTCCCCCTTTAACTAAGCTCTTACTTATAACTCACATATACAAATATTTATTACACTCCCTTTTATATATACAATTTTCCTTACTATACTCCCCCTTTGACATCAATGACAAAGGTGGTTTCAAAACGTATATACAAATTAAAAATTGAATTTCTACCTTTAAGATTGTTGGGTGGACATTTGTGTAATGCAATCTACAAAGTTCTTCAAGATAGAGAGTTCCTTGTTGAAACTTTCCTTAACTGCATCTTATATGCTTATAAATGCACATAATTCATATTATGTAATGTCTACTATGTTCAAATTTGTGTATGCAAATTTCTCATATTAGGCCTTGGCTGAAAGGAATTTATCCAATTGTCTTTCTACATGGTATATTTGTAAGGCAAGGTTCTCTCTCAATAGACAAAATATTTTCTGTATTATTTCCTACTTTAGGTCTAATAGCCCAATATCATCATGAATTTTACCTATTCTACTTTCCAAGTCCATGATCTATCCATTAGGACTTTGTAGCTCACTAATAAGTGTCTTCAACTCTTCCATTTTGTTTTTTAACTCATTTAAGATGCCCTTGACAAAGGTATGTAATGGTGCACATTTACCATATAATTATTTTACATTTTTCAAAAACCTCCTCAATTCCTTGATGCATGTGTCAAGAATCTTTGAGTCTTCTCTAATGTTCTCATACACCTTCCTAAACATTTCAGCATCATTAAGAGTTTGTACCTTTGTAGCTGTGACTTCTGATAATTGAGTAAACTCATTATCAAAATCCTTCATTACTTCTTTTTCTCTTTCCTATGGATATGATTTAGTAACTCTTATTGATATAATACTCTACAACTTCTTGTAATGTACCTTGCAGATTTTTTACTCTTTTATTCTTTTCAATGATTTCTCTCAAAGATGATATCAAGTCAACTTGATCATCATCATCTCTAGATAATGTTTCCAAAGATGATTCAAATGGTGACCTTGAAGAAATAGGTACACTCTCCTTGATTTCCTTCTGTGGGGTTTGCATTTGATCTCATTGATATGATGTACTCTATTTGTTGGTCTCTTTAGTAGATTGATCATCTGATTTCTTTTTTTCCTCCTTTTCTTATTCTTCCTTCTTTCTTTCTTATTCCTACTTCTTTTCCTCTTATTCATTCTTTCTTTTGTCTTCCTCCTTCTTTTCCTCTTCTTTAGAACTTGTATAACCCACCAAATTGTCATCATTTGGACCAAAATCCTTAGAAGGATCTTCAAATGTGTCAATGTTGATGCTTGTGCTATCTATATTCATCATTTCTATAGCAATGGTGACCTATGGATCTTCTAATATTGTTTCTTCTTTTATTTCAGTGTCTACCCTAGTTGTATTATGTACTTTAGATGATATTATTGCTATTGTTGATGTTTCTATTGCAGGAATTTCACTACAAGATGCTTCCCTTAACATTGTGCTATCCTTTATGATTGATGGTGTTTCTTCTACTGATCTCTAGGGGATAGATGGATTTTCTAACATGAATGATGATGATATTTCAATGGGGGAGTATTGTAGTATTGTTGAAATAGCGAAGAAATAGTTAGCATGATTTTGTATCACATTTATGACTATGTTTGTCATTGATGTTAACATACTAAGATGATTGAGAGAGTTACAGAGAGAGAAAGAGGTTGTACAAATCAAGTATTAATTATGAGGTCAAGTGGAGTTGAGGATATTTTTTACAATGTTTTCTGATGATGTGGTTAAGTTCACATATAGAAACTCAAAGACATGTGAAATTTTTTTGTGGTATATAGAAGACAATGTGTAGACAAAGTGCCCAAGAAGTAGTTTCTGGTGTTTAGATTATATCTCCTAACATGGATAGGATATTGATGACCATAATTAGATAGTGATAGAAGATAGCCTAATGATAACATCAAAAAGAGTTTGAAGTACAATATTGCATGTGTAAGAAATTATGAAGACTATGAATTAATAGTATTTTGTAATTGTAAAAAGTTGTAGTAAATTGTATTATCTTATTAAGATCCTATTTTAATTAATTGGGAAACCCTCAAGGCCAACTCAATGAATTATTTTGAGGGCATGGTATAAAGTAATTTTTTTCCTTGCGATGAAATATGCAACTGTGATTTGTGAAAGTAATAAGAGAAGTTGGTAAATGCGAGTAAGCGATCAAAGGGATAATTGTGATGTGAAGTCGGAGATCTGATATTGAGATCTAACAAGTATTTAGTGTGATATTGGCATAGTAAGAGGATAGAGAAAGAGTTCAAGTTCTTGAGATTAGTTGTTTTCCTATTATTATAAAATGAATAATATAGAGGCCAATTGGACAGTGAGTTTGGTGGTCTTTCCCTTGAAGTTGTTTGGATAGTGGGTCCATCTATCATCTACAGCTCCTAATAGGGTTAGCATAACTCCTAATAGGGATTCAGAGTCTCCTAATAGAAACTGATATGTACTAAATGTATTTCATTAGCTCCTAACATAGTTCACCCTCTTACAAGGATCTTATTTATTAGTACATCATTTTGTGGGTACAATCCCCACTGGGGTTTTCCCTCTAATCAAGAATTTCTCTAGTTAACATATCTGGTGTTATTGTGTATGTGTATCTTCTTATGGTTACTATTTTTATTGATCATTTTTTAAAAGTTTAATAAGATTGATAAAACTTGTATTAATCAAATAACTAATTTACCCTCCCCCATCCCAATTATATTGGTGGACTTAACTTTCTAACAATTGGTATCAGAGCATCATGTCCTTGAAGGAAAAGCTTAATAGCTTAAGGAGATTAATGGTGGGTCATTTTAAGAAGGATAGTCTAAATTTTGATGGAGTTAATTGTTGGCCATTTTTTCCCCCCATTCAATCCATAACCAATAACTGATTAGAGAAACCTTCAATGGGTTGTTTTCTTTGTAGTGGGTCATTACACTAAGGTTAGTAGCTAATATTTCATGTTAGCTCAATCCTTTGATTGAGTTGACTTGTTTATTCTTTTACCGAGTTGTAGTTTGTTCTTTTGACCAAGTTAGCTTAGTTTTCTCTTGGTTGGGCTAACTAACTATGTGATCTAACGGCTCTCATGTTTTCACAAGCTATATGTCCATCTTTGTAAATGTGTGAGATGTTTTCATGCATCTCCATTCTGAATTTTCTTCATGCTGCAATTCTTCAATAAGGCCCTGAAGTCTATAATTGTGCCACATGACAAGGATCCCCACCTTTCATAGTATCCATTTCCTTCATTAGGAGAAATCTCTTTTTTGTATCTCAGTCATCCACTAGAAATAGAGATGATCTTCATTAATGGATGTGACTTAATCTCTCATTAGGGAGATTCTTGTGACATCTCAAACATCCTTCTCAAGGGGAGGATCGTCATTGATAACCATCATTCAAATTTTGAAAATTAGATCCACACCCCCCCCCCCCCCCCCCCCATGGTCAACTCTACATGTTATCCTTCCCTTAGGATTTTTTTGTCTATGGCATGCCATCAGGGTCAATTCTTCCATGCCCAGCTACTCCTTGGGCTTTGATTGGTACATCATCATTGCACTCCATGTCTCTTTAATGCATGAAATGATCAAATTTTAGTGTTTTGATCTCTTGCAGTTGGGTGCACTTATTTTGGTCTCATCTTGTCACTTCCAACATGCTATTGCACCTCATAATCAAATATTCTTTTTGATTCTCAATTATTCCTCTCATTTACACCTCAACTCCATGATTGTTGGAGTTTGAACTCAAGGTTGTATATGGTTTATTCCTTCATCCCATAAAGGAAAGTTTTGTTGTTATTTTAGGGATCTTCTTTCTCTGATCTTTTGTATATTTATTTTCTATAAATTCTTTTTCCCCTTATTCAATAGAGATTACTATTGTTTCATCTATGCTCAGCCAATTAAATTTTTAGAATCTTTTATGCCTCATTTTCTTGGATGTATTTTGACAATTACAAGACCTTATAATTGTGTTCATTTCAATTGACTAATCTATTAAGTGAATCTATTGTATTCCTTGCATGGTTATGTTGATTTCTTGACTTATTTTATGGTGTTAAGATTGAAAGAATATAGATAGTGGTATGCCTTGTACAGTCTATTGGATTATAGTGCAATTTTGATTAAGAAAAAAGAAGTTTTGATAGGACCTAAAACCTTTTACAAAGAGTGAAATAGATAAGGTGACCAAAGGAAGCTATGCATTAGAAACCCTAGAACAAACAACCAAAAAAAAAAAAAACCTTTAACAAAAGGGGTGAACAACAAAGACATCAACAAAATAGAGGAAAGATAGAAAAGGACTAGCTAGAAAGTCTTCAATAGGTCCACCACCTAATTAGCATAATGTTCATTTTAGCTATAGAAGCCCTTCACTCATCGATCTCTTTATCTTCCATAGCCTCAAGTTTCTTAGAGTTTCCCCTAGTTCATTTGCTAGGTTCCCTATCATCCCTTGACTCTTTTTTTCCCCAATCCTTTCTACCCTGCTCAAGTTTCTCCAAAAGAATTTTGATGTTTTCAACAGTGGACTTTAAGATTGAGCACCTCTATTCAACAATCATTTTTAGAGTGTTCTCAACCCCCATGACTCTACTTCCTAGCTTGTCAAACCTATTCTATAGATCCTTCACCATTATTTTTGTATTTTTAACTATCTCCTCTAGGGGTGGAACTCTTTTCATCACATTAGTGACATCTTCAACAATTCCAATAAGATCTATAATCCTATCTAGGTGTTGGACTGGGGTTCTCTCCCCCTATTGATTTTACTAAAATGCTCAAATTCTTTCCAAATATCCTTCATTTGATTCATAATTAGATTAATATCCCCCCTAATCAGACCTGGGTTACCAAACACACCAACCACATTCCCATGATCCTTAGTATCAGAGATCTATTTCAAACTTTCCTCCCCCGAGTTCACATTAAGAATCTTAGGATTATCCTCTAGGTTCAAATCTACATCCCCTTTGGGCATATTTTTCTTACCCTTATTGTCCATATCCAATTTTCCCCCCTTACCCTTCTTACCTTTTTTCTCCGCAATCTCCTCATTGGACTTTAAATTAGTATAAAAATCCACCTCATTATTGTTCTTCTTCCTTTTCTTAGAAGATGAGCCACAGGTAGTAAAGATCTTCTTCTTTTCTTGTTTTCCACCAGCTGATACTCCTCCTCATCCATCTCACCCTCATAGTCCTCATCAAACTCACTCCCTTCCATATCATAATCCTCCAAAGATTTCCTACTCATATGAGGATTTTTCACTTTCTTTATTTTCAATAGATTCATTATCAAATCCATAAGCACTTCAAGACAAGCATGGTCCCCATCTGGGTCATTTCGATAACTTAGAATAGTGTTGTCCAAAGAATGGATGAGGTAGAAAGGAAAATTAAGCCTAACCCCATGTAACTCAATGCCTAAAATGGTTCACCAGCATTACATGATGACCATAGATTTTGGAATAGTGCCCATCCAGGGTAATATACTCAATCAAAGCAAAAAAAGATAGATCTCTAGGGTCTAGAAATGATTTAGGGCTAAAGAAGGAATTATTAATTTTAACCAACCTTTTTCTTTCCTGATCCAACTCTGTAAAAACATACATAGCTTTATCTAAAACCTTTCTATCTCTAAAAAAGTTGATTCCCTCAATATCCAACCCCATAGCTTTAGCAATAACCTCCTTTGTAACATCCATACATTGATTTCCCACAAGAAAGCTACCATTCTTCCAGGTTTTGATGAATTTTTTGGTGATGGAAGGATTACTACCCTTAATCTTCTCAAGGTAGCCCATAATCCTGCCTATTTCCAAAATACTCTAGACCTTAGGTTTTTGCCTCCACTCCAAGCAATTCTTGAGTTTGCATCTCTTCTTTTTTCCACCCATTTCTCTAAACCCATTGAAAAGGTTGTTGCAAATAAGTATTTACTTATAACACTTTACTTAAGTTTACTTAGGTCAATGCATTATTTTATTGTTTATTAGGTTGACACTTAGGAGTTTGCATACTCATATGAGTTTTCATGTTGACAACAATAGAGCAAGCAACTCTAATTCAATACATGGTGTCTACAACATTGGAGTTTGCATAACTAACCAAGTTTTTATGTTGACAACATAGCTATTTGCACTCTTATTTTAGTACATGGTGTCTACAACATAATTTTATGTGCTACACCCTTGTAGGATTATCTTCTCATCATCACACTAACTCTTGTGCTTAATGGAGGATAATACACTCTTGGTGGACATGTGCCTCATTGTAAGACATATCAGTGTGTTGACTCCTAGTCAATCTAGAGGCCTTTATATTTAGGCACTCCTAGTGTACTTAAACATCAATTGAATATCATATTGTTATTCTGATCATACTTTGGTCCATTTTGTGCTTGTACTTGAGTTCCTTGATCTTGGGTGAATTTTTTCCTAAGGTGAATTCTTACATGGTATCAAAGTTGATGGAATTTTTTTTCACATAGCCATTGGAGACCATTATTTTTTGCTTTACCTCTTGAAGGACCTTAACCTGGATTTGGAGTATCATAGTCATTGGGAATGTCTAGAGCGAAAGTGGATATCACCATTACATCTGGAACATCGATTCAGTGAAATTTGACTATAAATTTGCCTACCATAGGCCATAGTTGAATTTGAGGCAAAAAAAAATTGCAAATTGGTACCTGAAGGGCATATTTGCAAATTTGGTATGATCATTTATTAGATGTGCAAAATTATTTTTTAGATAGGTATTTTATTTCTTTGCAATTTTCATCAAAAAAATTTTACCATTTTTCAGAGCAATTTTTGAAAAAACAAATTAGCCTACCAAGCTAGTAGAGATTTTTTTTTGCAAGAACCAAGTGGTGAAACCTTGGCCCCTGCAAAATATTCTATAGAATATTCCTTTTAATCAACATACACAAATTTTGGCCACTTCACACATAATCTGACAAAGAGATCAACAAACTATGGCCAACACAACTTTCAGATCACACAACCATCGATGGCCTCAACTTCACATTAGCCTTTGCAACTTATTTCCTTTAAATCCCTCTGCCTTCAAATTTTGTAGTAATTTGGGATTAAATCCTTGCCGGCATCCAACTCTAGCACCCAACATTTATTTCATCGACCATCATAGGTTCCAATCATCGAGAACCCTATCTTCATCGACAACTATAACTACTCTACTACTGACTGCATCACCCTCCCACCAACTACATTCTACCATTGGTATCTAATCTTCAGCAATGGTTTTTTAAAAGCTAATAGGGATAATAGAGCCATCTATGCAGATCCGAATTTGCCAACTTAGTGATATTGTTCCTACCTGATTAACACCAGCTTGAACTCCTCCCTGTCATGCCACATCAGAGACACCTTAGCGACCACATCAACTCCACCAAAAAAGCTTTTGTACATGCACATCATAGGCCATACAATACTATATAGCTAATGTCATTAGCTATGTCATCTAGGGAGGGAAATTTTTTTGTTTTTGTTAGCATTTTTCTATATATCATTTGACCATCATTTTCAGCCCAAGAAACACTATCGTGATGGCCATTTGATTGTCAAATTCAATGTCACATTTTTGTACCTGGACCCCTATCCAGATTCAATTTTGATTTGACAGTCTGACTTTGGGAGGCCATATTTCAGTCATCCAAACTCGAAATTAGGTGTTATGTTTTATTTTGGGTACAAATTTCCTAAACATTTTAGTGGTGTTGGTCTTTTATAGTTTTGGTGCACAAATTTGTTAGAAATTGCATTTTTTGGTGATTGTACCTATCCAATCCTACATGTTGCAACTTCAAACGCTCTGTACAAGCTCATCTGGACACATTTTCAGGTTCCATTTATTTTAAAAGTGCTTAATTTTTGTTTACTTTCTAGATCTACAATCAGATTGTAGGAGTGTGTGAACAACAATATCACTTTTAGAAAATAGGTCCTTTTTTGCATTGTATTGCTTTGATTACTCTTCAAAATTGTTGTACATCTAAGCTACATTACGAAGTGCTAGATTTGAACCTCAAAAGGTAGTTGTAAACAACAAAATTAGAAGTCCACTTTGTACATTTTGATAAGTGGCCTATTATAAACACACTACATATAAAGTTCCAAAAGCATCATTTTTGGGGGGGTTCTTTGATTGAGTGAATAGGGAGGGTGTCTATTGTATTTTTGTGTCTCTCTTATTTGTGCTCTTTTAATTTTCTACATCACGGGTTCACCTAAAACTCCACTTCTAACTTCAGACAAGTATACTATGTGGAAAGATATTATATGGAATAGATTAATGGAAAAAGGTTTAAATTTGTTTGTTGATGGTACAATTGTAAAACTCACTGATGTTACAACACTAGTTGATTGGAAAGTTAAAGACAATTAGGCTTTAGGAATCATTAGGAGTTTTTTTTCATAGAGATCTCTTCTTCCACATTTCTAGCTTTAAGGAAGTCAAGGGTGCTTGGGAGAAACTTGAAGGGTTGTATGGTAAGGTGGATGAGGAAAAGGGATACCAATTCGAGGATGACCTACTTCTCTTGGATCCTAAGAATTTTGACACAATTCAAGACTATGTCAACAAAGCCAATGAATTGAGAGCACTACTTAAAGATTGTGGTAATCCTATGAAGGATGATCAATTGATTCATCACATCTTGAAGAGGCTACCTTTAGAGTATGCATCTTTTCTTTTGAGTTACAACACTCACAGGTTTACCATTGGAAATGCTTTCACTAAGCCTGCATTTGATGCATTTTTAGAAATGTTGATGTTGGAATGATCCAAGTTAATAGATATGGGAATTTGCAAGTCATCAAAGACCAAAGCATTGGTGGCTAGTAATAAGAACCAATCAAACCAACAAGGAAAAAGTTCTACAAACAACAAGAAAAAGCACTAGAAGCAAAAATCACAATTAGAGACACAACAATCTTCCTTCTCACAACAAGGAAATTCTTTTTCCAATAAGAAGGGAAACAATGATAAGAAGGATAAATTATTTTGTGCATATTGCAAGAAACTAAATCATGATGAGCATCATTACAAGACTAATATAATCGATGAGTTGGAAAAATTACTTTGGAAGAACAAAATCAATGTGCCAAATGCTTCCAAGGATTCAACTCCACCCACTTCAAAGGGTAAAGGGAAAGCACTTATGGTTGGTTCAAGTTCTTCAGTGGAATGGATTCTTGACTCTGATATCTCCTATCATATGGGTTCTTCAAAAGGAGACTTTTCTTCATTGAAGTAGTCTAAGGTACCACACATCATTGTAGGAGATGATAGAAAAGTGGAAGTTGAAAGGAAAGGACACATTGAGATGGAAAATGGGGAGTTTAAAAAAGCTCTCAATGTTCCCAACCTTAGCTCTAATCTCCTTTCAATCTACTAAATCACTCACTATGAAAATGGCAATAAAGTTGAGTTTCTTCCAGATTTGGTAATGGTGCACAATCTTAAAGATGATTCAATGGTTGCAGTGGATAAAGTCAATCAAATCACAAAAGGCTTTATTCATTCTCCCACTTTGTGTCTAATTCTCCTTCACACGCCTTGTTGACTCAATCTCATTCACAAAGAAAATTATGGCATGAGTGATATGGTCATCTTGCCTTCTGCTATCTTCATCAACTTTTCTCAAACAATATGGTCAAAGGTCTACCTACACTCAAATTTTCCAAGCATGAATGTTCAACTTGTTCAATGGATATTCATCTTAAAGATAATTATGACAAAGGGAAGTCTTGGATAGTATCAGTCGCTCTTGAGTTGGTTCACATAGTTCTAGCAGGTCCTTTTGCAATAACATCAGTTAGCAAGGGTCACTACATCCTCACTTTTATTGATGACTTTTCATGCTACACATGGGTCTACTTTCTTGATCACAAAAATGAAGTGTTTGATAAGTTTCTAGCCTTCAAGAGTCATGTTGAAAAGAAATCAAGGAAAGCCATCAAGGTTCTTCGTATGGACAATGAAAGTAGATATGTGAACTCAAGACTTAGAGAGTTTTGTGAACTTGAGGGTATTCATCTTTAGAATCCACTAGCATTCAATCTGCAAAAGACAAGTGTTGTAGAAATAAGGATTAGAACTCTTAAGTCAATTGCAAGTTGCATGATTCAAACCAAGTCTCTTGATCGATCACTTGATGTCAAAGCTATTAGCAGTGCCAATCACATACTTAATAGGTCTCCTCATTATGTCTTAGATGGAAAGACTCCTTTTGAGGCATGGTGTAGTAGAAAACCATTTGTGAAACACTTTCAAGTCTTTGGTTGTCTAGCATGGGCAAACATATTTTCTGGGGGATACATGCCACTACCACCAAGGCCTTGTACTTTCATTAGATATGAAGATAGTGTTAAGGCATATAGACTTATGTATCATGAGACTAATGAGGTTTTTATAGAGAGGAATGTTCACTTTGAGGAAAGTTCACCTATCTTATCCTCTAATCCTCTCCATACTTCATACATAGTGGAAACTGAGAGTGACAACAGTGATAGTGATTCAACAGATTTAGATATGTGGGAATGCATCAGCACATTCCACATGCATACATTGCTACAATGGTAGGTCCATGCAAATCAGAATAGTAGGGTACACCTTGTCTTCCAGTTCTAGCATCAGGGGATGACTACATAGAAGATATTTTAGGGTTGTTTGTGGAGTCATGCATAGAAGATTTGGGAGACATCATTGATGATATACATCTTCTCTTTGATGAAGATGATCCTTCTTCAGTTGTTGTGAGGGCCCACTCTGACCCTCTTGTCCATTTTCTACATGATCAGTCTTTCCAAGTTGATATGATTGTGGATCCTTATGTACAACAATTGTAGGAGGTCTCTTTATCATTTGAGAAGACACATAGTTCTTTGGAATATGTTCTACATCCATCCTTACTAGATCTGCACTTGTTCTTTTCAATAGTGTTGGAAGGGGTGATAGTCAATATAGACACAGGGATAGTTGAGCAAGTTTTAGAGACTCCATTCATCTTCAGGATTCTTTCCATAGATTGGGGAAGCATCTCATTTGTACCTATGACATTGTTTCTTCCAAATGGGAGGAACATTATTCAATAGTCTTGGATCAGCTTCTACATTGAAGCAGCTATCACTTTCAGGATTATGTTCTTCTCATACTTATCTATTGTATTTATTTGATGTATGTCTTAATGGGGTGGTCTTGATTTATCTTGTTTTTTACATCTCTCTTTTTGGGGGAGGGTTTTTCCCATGAGGTTTTCTCTCTTTCTCCACTTTATGAGAGATTTCACTGCATTTTGTACATGGGTACCTAACATAGCCTAGTAGCAAGGACCCATCATGCATTTTCATCCTAGCTTTTGTAATCTTAAGTGCATTCCCCTAAGTTGCACTTAGGGGGGGTGTTGGTGTAGATAAGTATTTATTTATCACACTTTGCTTAAGTTTACTTAGGTCAATGCATTATTTTATTATTTATTAGGTTGACACTTAGGAGTTTGCATACTCATATGAGTTGTCATGTTGATAACACTAGAGTAAGCAACTATAATTCAGCACATGATGTCTACAACACTAAAGTTTGCATAATTAACTGAGTTGTCATGTTGAAAACACAATTATTCACACTCTTATTTTAGCACATGGTGTCTACAACATAATTTTATGTGCTACACCTTTGTAGGCTTATCCTCTCATCATTGTACTAACTCCTATGCTTAATGGAGGATAATCCACTCTTGGTGGACATGTGCCTTGTTTAAGACCTAGTCAGTGTAGAGGCCTTTATATTCAGGCACTCCTAGTGCACTTGAACATCAATTGAATATCATACTTGTTATTATGATCATACTTTGGTCCATTCTATGCTTGTGCTTGAGTTCCTTGATCTTGGGTGAATTTTTTCCTAAGGCCAATTCTTACAGAAACTACTAATCTACTCTAAAAAAAAATGACATTCACAATCTTGGCTTTGAAGAAAAAGCAACTTTTGTTCTCCAAAAAGACCCGCAATCCATGTGGCACAAAGTGACTAATCACATCATAAGTGTACCTCATTAAGAAAAGCCATTTCCAACTCACCTCATAATTATACCCCAAAGTGAAATTAATCATAGTTTAAGTTTGTTTATTTTCTACCAATCCGTTCATACTCCATGAGAGATGAGCCTTCAATAGTGATGTCATTACCATTATACTACACAATATTCATGTGATTCTTATAGGCCATGTTAGTAGCCCAATCAACCATCATATTAGCTTCTTTATAATTATGGATAATAACACAAGAATCAAAGGAATTAATCATATTTATTTATTTCAAGATGATATTATGAAAATTCCAAGAAGGGGTAGTAACCTTATTAAGGCAATTCATAATGTTTAAAGAGTCCCCTTCAAGCCATATTTTCTCCAGATTCTTGCTCTTAGAAAAAAAGAGGCCATAAAGAGAAGCACTAGCCTCCACAACATGGTTAGATTACTTCCCTATAAGATTTACCATGACCCCATTACTATAACATTTTATCTCTAATAATGATACCATATCCTCCAATCCTAGGGCTTCCCTTTGATGCACCATCAAAATTGATTTTATATAATCCCTTAGGAGGACAATCCCATCTAGCATTTCTTTTGAGGTTGTTCTACAAGTGAGGATGATGAAAGCCATCCATCTTCTAGGTTTTAATAAAAATAGTCTCTCATTCCCCTTTAGGCTTTTGATTTTTATCACTAATCATAACATTGTCAATCATCGCCCTCCTGATCTTGTAAAAAATATGGTTAGAGTTTGACTCCTTTCCTCTAAAGACTCTATCATTGATTTCTTTGCAAACCCCCCAACACAAATGAGGTAGGAGAAAATTCCAAAGATTTGATAATCAGAATATTGTGAGTAGGAAGCTTCCAAGTAGTAAAAAAAATCATATTTTTAGGAAAAACCCACTCAATACCCATAAGTCTAAGAAACTTATCCCATAACTTTTTAACATATAGGAAGATTGCATCATTGGTTGCTACTTATGTAGGAATTTGATATCACAATACTAGATAATCCCAGCAAGGCCAATGTAGTAGCTAATTTTTTCTCTCTGTTGCATGTTCCTGATGATCCTACAACCATTGATGATAGTTTTCTAGGTGAACATCTCTTTCTATTATCAATACAAAATCCATGGCAAGGTATTTTTTAGTGGGTACTATTCACAAATTGGCTAATTTTATAATTTTTTGGCTAGTAATTTGGCTAATAATTTAAGATTTGATACAACCTAAATCACCATAGTTTTATAAAATATAGTACTAGAATATTTAAAATCGGTCAATAATTTATTTTATTGAAAAATTTAAACTCAAATATTTGCCACAATATTCGTTACATGATTAGACTTGAGTTACCTAAATATAATGTATTATTGGAGAAATTAAATTGAACTGACCAATAATTATCATATTTATTATTTAATTTCGACATATATCACCAATATTTAATTTTTAGTCTTCATTTAAAGTATATGTAACGATCCTCATAATATTCCATGAGGTAAAATAGTGTCCAATTTGGATTTGTAATATTCCATGGTGATTAATGAACTTCTTGTTATTATTGAGATTCATCAATATTTTATACAAAAAAATTATGATTCAAAAATAATCGCCAATATTAACCATATTTAGAATTTAAAAAATTGAGAGATTCACCAATAGAAATTAAATTTTTTTTTCAAAATAATAAAATATTCAAAAATATTTTACATCTTTTTTTTGGAGGCAACTTTCTTAAAGTTTACCCTAATCCATGGTATGTAGATATATCTAATTATCTAACCACAAGAAAGATGCCAATTCACTTCTCTGCTAAAGAAAGTTAGTTATAGCTAAAAAGAGCTTTAACTATTCTTGAATTTCTAGATTTATGATTTATATTGGTCTAGAAAAAGTCATCTATAGGTACATAAGGGAAGCTGAAATAGATAATATATTAAGGGCATATCACAATGAGCTCTATGGAGGTCATTTTGCAACCAAATAGATAGCCTTTAAAATATTAACTACTGGGTACTATTGGCCAAGCTTACACAAGGATACAACTTAGTACACTAAGAAATGTTATAAATGCCAACACATGGGGTGACCCATTAGATCAAATGAGATTCCCCTGTAGCCTCAAATAGTTTTTGCACCCTTTGATAAATGGGGGATTGTCTTTGCAGGTCCTATTGAATCTTCTTCCCAAGGAAAACCCTATATTCTAGTTTGCACTAATTATATCACAAAGTGGGCAGAAGAAAAACCTATGAAGCATCCAAGGGATAAAAATGTTACTAAATTCTTATATGAATTTATTTTTACAAGATTTGGGGTTCCTAGGGAGTTGAAATCTGATCAAGAAGCTTAGTTTACCTCTAATATGATAGCTACCTTAATAGAGGAATATACCATTTGGCATGGTAAATCATTGCCCTACCACCAACAAGCTAATGGCTAGGTTGAGGTTTCCAATAGGGAGCTAGAAGTCATGCTTACCAAAATAGTAGCACTACATAAGAGAGATTGGGCCACACATCTTCCTAAGGCTCTCTGGGCTTATAGAACTTCATGGAAACTACAATGGACTTCACTCCTTTTGAGCTAGTCCATGGTAGGTCATTTGTAATTCCTATGTCATTTGAACATAAGATATTAAGGACCAATCTAGGGCTTGGTATGGATCTTACCTCTACCCAAAATGAGTGAATTCTAAGTTTAAATGGCCTTGATGAATGACACAAATCAGCATTGAATAATACATAACTCATCCAACACCAATGGAAGTAGTGGCACGACAAGTTTATCAAGGATAAAAGGTTTCCTAGAAGAGAATGGGCACTTCTTTATGATTCTAGGTATTAACACAATCTATGGAGGCTTTAAACTCATTGGTTAAGACCATATGAAATCATTTTTGTATTTCCAAATGCAATGGTTCAGAAATCTACTATTGATCCTATTCAATTCAATCTACTAGTCAATGGGCAATGGTTCAAATTGTATAAAAAATCATAGAGTAATGTAGAGTTCCTACTTTAGTTCTCTTTTGTCATTGAATATACCTCTCCTATTGTTGGTGCTTGAAAATGTTACTGGTTTCCAATTACCCTGATGTGAATATGGTACATCTAGGGGTAGCTATATCAATTCAAACACTGAGCCAACTATAAGGCTTTGACCCTTCTTCACTTCAGGCTTTGCAAGAAATAGGTAGGTTAACCTTAAGGTTCTGATGAATGGTTCCAGTGCAAATTAAACATAAATCTAAACCTATTTACTGCAGACGAAAATCCCTTATTTCTCATAATGACTTATGTAATAACAAAGAAGTGTAGTAGCAAATTACAACTCTATGAAATGCACAAATTGAGTGAGGGTTAATCCTTTTCAGCCCACTACAAGACATGAAAAATTGAATTGATTTTGATTAAAATGATTTGTGCAAATATCAGCTTGCATCTGATTTATGATCAGTGCCTTATGCATTGAAACATAGAGTCATTACTAGTAGGATGACCTAACTTGCTTGCATTGCAATAAAGTTTATCAACTAAAATCCCCAAATCCCATACTTATACAGTATCCCCTTCATACACCCATAAACCCTATTAGATAATTGAAGAATTTACTCAACTCCTTGAATCAAAAGAAACAACAAATCTGATATATAACTCATCCAAGCTACTTTAAATCAAATGAACATTATGCATTTAATCTCAAAGTTAATGACACATTAAGAATCAGGAGACAAAACAAGAGAACCTAGATAATTCATTGTAAATCCCCTATTGTATTTATCTTTGAAAAGACCAAATACATAAACTGGTAACACTAAATGAAACTAAAGATATGTCACATAATCTAGCATTAATCTCCAATATCTCAGAAAAGCAATATTTGACATAAACTGAAAATTTGCACATAAACAAGTGAGTAGCCATCACTGCTAGAGCTCAACTCAATAGTCAAGAAGAAAAAACCAACTATAACCATGGTTTCACACTAAACACTAGAACCCTGCTAGTATTACCCAGAGAAAATTTCCAACCGCTGCAAAAGAGAAGAAGGAAGAAAGAAAGATATAGGAAGGAAGCAATTCCCAAATTGAATCTGCATCTAACATGTGTACCCTTAGAATTCCTTCCCAAGAAGATGAAAAAGCTTCTCTCTTCCTTCTCTCTATAACTGCATATCAAATCCCCATCATTTGGCTCTTAAAGGCATAAAGAATCTTAGATATTTAGTTCACCATCATAACTAATGTTTGATGCCAAGCTGAACTCTCAGTAAAAGGTGAAAATCAATTATATGACCTCAAAAGGCAAAATAAACTTTTCAAAATAGTTTTCCTCCATACCCAAGATTCAATAAGTCTTCACATCTGCCCTTTAACCACTCTTGATGTTCAATGATCAAATCTACCTATTCTATTGCTAGTACCCCAGGAAACACAAATTCATGAAGTCATGTGCACAAATTGAATTCATATTCAAAAAGTTCATCTCTTTCTAGTTTTGGTGGTACATTGGAGTGCCCATTTTTGATAAAAACTACTTTAGTTATGGCCTTCTGAAGCTCAGGCCTTTGACTCCATGGTTTGCATTAAAAACTTGAAATTTTGAAATTTTTTAAAAAGTTTTATAGTTCCAACTATAGAATATTCACTTTTTAAAATTAAATTCTTCAAACCTCTATTTGAAATGCACAAGCATTTCTTTATATTTAAAATCTCCCTTTCCTCTTCAAACCATTCAAATGGTGCCACATGTCAATTTCTAATTGGCTCTCTGATTGCAAGCGAGACCCACATGCGACATTCACTAGATTTCTTGAAATTTACGGTGACTTGCCATGTCACTTGCTAGAATTTCTCACCTTTTTTCGGTGGCGACATGATGACCACTAGATTTTGGCCATATTTTGGCAAATTCCTTTGATGCCATGACATTGCCACCTCACCACAACACAGTAGTGGTTGCCAAGTTGTTGTGGTTATCCTGTGAGCAACTCTGCTTGGTGAGATAATGAGGATCGCACGATTTTCCATGTGGCACCATCTCCTAAGCTTAGATCCACATCAACATATTTGTCCATGTACTTGTTCAAAGGTTCATTCAAAATATATGGCATCATAGATGACATCATCCTACTATCTAGCTCAGTGGTGGGTCCCTCCACGTATTGGGTGCCCTCCAAAAGGCCACCCTTTTTAAGACATCTTACTCCTCCATTGGAAATGTATATAAATATCTTAAATATTTTCCACACAAGCAATGTGGGATAACACTATTGTCGATTTTTATGCATCTTTCTATGGCTTGGTACTATTCAATGTTGGAGGTTCTTGTGGCTTGGTTGTTAGGTTTAATAGAGTTGACTACATTATGCTTCTTACACAAGGTATTTCTAAACAATGCATGTTCCTTTCTATGATCTACGACTGCTTTCTTTTTTTTGTGGCTTGTTTTTTAGATGCCCTTTGCAATCTCCATGATGACCATGTGTTCTTTGTGTTTCTTGGCAATTTTTTGCCTTAAACAGGGTGCTCTATTCTATGCTTTCCAAGTCGTGGCTTACCTTCTAACTCACATGGCTCCCTTTTAATGCGTGAGCCTCCTTTTGAATTTGTGGGTCCTTATTCTTTTACTAGCATGAGTTTCATTTTTTACTTGCCTGATGCAGACTCTATGGGTTCCTGCCTATACATGGGGTAGTCTTCCTTATGCTGTGGTTTCATATTCTTGTTTGTGTGTTAGCTTTGTGACTACCAACTTTATACTTTCTTTTGCATTCAGGCATTTTGGCTCTTTTGAAAACTGTAGCTTCTTCTTTCATAGCATGGATAGCTCTTCTTATCTGTTGTTGGGTCTCTTTTGTATCCCATGCTTTTGTGGGTGTCTCCTCTATTTATTCTATGCCATGGCTGCTTCTTTTTAAAAATGCATTGACTGCTCTGCTTTTTACATTAGGCAGCTTTTGAAATACCCGTGTTCTTCTCTTTGCATTTCATGGGCCTAGGATTTCTCCTTACTTGTTGTGGGCATGGCTTTCTCAATTGGCATGAATGGTTTAGTTTTCTTTTTAATGTGCGAGGCTCTGGAAAAAGAATGTGTAAATAGGCTACTTTTTAACATGGCTCCCTTTCTTTTCTCAGCATGGGGGCTTCAATTTGATCCTGGCTATTGCCTTTTAAACATAGAACTCTTTTGGCTTAGTTGTGGGTTGCTTTGGCATTGCTAGCTATTGTGTTCAATTTGTCTTTGTTTGCTCATGCCACCTTTACTTCCAAGTTGGTCATTGTGGGAAAGGGTACTTTTCGTCTGTAGAAGATAATTGACAAATTTGTTGGTCGAGAAGGAATCTTCTTTGCCCCCAAATCGATAAAGGATTATGCTTGATCTATTTATATAATGATATTCGATTAGAGGGAAAACATTAATAAAATCTGTAGACCAATACAGGTCAAACTTTTGTAAAAATAAAAGCCATCCATGGTCAAAACTATGTTTAGATGTTTTGCTCAATCCACAACATAACATCTCTTTTCTCCAAGTCTAGGAAGCAATTTTTAATTACTTCTTATGTTGTCTTTACTTCTTGGTTATCCTTCACATCTCAACTCCTTTAAAATTATGCTCAATTATATACCTTGCAATTCAGGGTCATAAGCATCTCTCATGCAAATTCTAACAAGTGCTTCAAATTTTAGGTCTAACTTTTTTTAGCACTTTCATACCTTTTGAATGAGTGGGTTTTTCACGGCTCATTACAAGTAAACCTTGTTCATCAATTTTACTTGCAATGAGGCTCTCATATCAAAATACCTTCATCTCCAAATATCATATCAGTCTAACTGGATTAGTCAGGCCCCAAAGTGGGTTTGGCTAAAAAAAAATTCATTTTCAGATAATTGAAACCTCAAATTGATCAATTCATTATCTCAAACTAATTAGAATAATTTTACCACTAAAAATAACTTTTAAAACTAATTTTTACCACTTATCTACAAACTATCAATTTGGTGCCAGAAGGTCCATTGACTAGCCTTAAAAACTAATCTGAGTAGATAACTGGGCTTTGAAATATGGGACACTACTTCACTATTCCACATAGTTTTACCATGTCGAATCTTGTCTCATGACGTATTTGAGGTTGAAAGATATTCACTATCAAAGTTTACCCCTCAGAACTGCCTACAAGAAAATGTGTTAGAAAACAATAAATTGGATTTAGAATCGACTTTAAAAACTAGGTACACTAACACTTGGGAAGATGAAAAATGGGGCGCTAGTTCTCTGTCATGAGGAGAGTATGGATCTACAATTTGGGCTCATGAAAAATAACTAGGCATAAATGGAAAGCGGTCAAATTGGGCTTCTTGGATTTAGCAGATTGAAACAATGGTAGAAAAGCAATTTTTGCAAAGGGAATTGACCTAGAAAAATGTGCAAATGGATTGGTCAAGACTTGAAAACTAGCACAATTAGAGTACTTTTGGAGGAAAACACGGTGATACAATCCATTACTTCTAGGCAATCAAGGATTTCAAAATATAACATCCCGAACAGAAGTACCAAAGAATCTACAAATACTGACATGAGTAAAAAATAAAAATTCCATTTGAAATCGTGTTTGCAAACTAATCAAATAGATTTTTCATGAGTTGAAACTTGAAACATAAAAATTCTCTAACATCTAAAATGCAACGCAAAAGGAATTTTCTCATTTTGGTAAACTGGTCAAAAATTATAACTCATTAAACAGGGCCTCCTAGAATTAGGTGCAAAGGGCAAAAGCATGAAAATAGTAACTGACCAACTTTGAGGGATTCAAAACCTAATCAAACAGACTCGAAACAACTAATACATAGGTTTTCAAGTATGGATACTAAACATTCCAAAAGTGGAAAATCATGAAACTTTTTCTAGGTGCCAGATATTCACTTGAAAACATAGTCTCCTGTCGTTGTTTGACACAGGGTAAAATGCAGATTTGACACTAGCTCAAAACAGGACTTCACAAAATGGCTCAGAATCTCAATTTAACTTCATGGGGCAATTAGACATACTAAATTGAAGGTTTTATAAACATTAAACACCTCAAGGGCCTCAAAGATAAAACCAAGTACACATGCATTAAAAGCACTTTAGGGCATTGATTCTTAAAAAAATTCAAAATGTGACTGCATATGGACCATGCAATTTTTAGTCCCAACAGTCAATTTTTCTGGGGATGCATTTCCCTTGTGGGCATGGCAACCATTTAGATCTCTGGACAAAGCAGACCAGACACCTAACTTCAAAAACTTCCCTCAAACAACTTTATTGAAAGTAAGGAAACAAGGAAACAACTACACTTCTATGTAGAAGCGATGGCCTCAAGCCACCAAACTTTAGCAAAATTGTTTACCTCTGTCATACACCTGATTCTCATTTAAATTTTCTTTAGGCAAACTAAAACTCTCATTCTCATTTGTTTCACCCAACACATTAGCACTTTCAATCATTTTGTTAGGCAAAACAAAACTACTATCATTACTTTCATAGTGCATATAAAAAGCAGGCATGCCTTCCTCATCTTGCTCACTATGAAAAAATGAATCAGCATGATCATAACAAGTGACATTAAACTAAAACTGATCACCACTAACTGAATCATGGATTCCTTCAACTGAAAACACAAAAGCTTGATATTCTGCTTCATTCAATGAGTTACATCAATCAGATGGTAACTCACCTTGTGCATCTAGATATGAAGAAAATATAAAGTTTGATTTCTCCTCATTTGCAATATCAAAACTCCATACATTAGACTAAATATATGCTACATTTTCTTCATATTCCAACAAATGATTAGATATCAATCACAAGAGTTATCATGAAATTGTGTGTTCACAATATGCTGATCTGTATCAAATCCTTCCTCAAATAACTCAATAGAATGAACTAATTCACTACTATTTATTTCCTCATCACATGAGCAATCTGAATATGTCTCATCTTCATGAAAATAAGAAAACCATGAACTAGCAATTGACCTTATCCCTATACCTTTCTTTTCAACATGGAAGTCATCATGTGTATTAATGTATGAACTATAGTCGCACACACCTCTGAAACTTGACATAGCATATTCTGAAACTATATCTTCTTCAACATACAACTTAGGAGAAATGACTTCATCATATGGAATTGCAAAACATGGCAAAGCACAAACATCCTTGGATAGATTAGCATACCTTTCAAATTTGTGAGCTAACAAATTGAAAATCTCGTCAACACTTAACAAGAACTCATCCCTAGTTTCCTCTCCTTCGCTATTACTATTATCAGGATGGCTTGGCACATTTACAACAACAAACTGCTTAGTAACATATTGTGAAAAATTAGAACTCTGATCATCACATAAATCTTCTTCCTTCGACAATACCTCAACAATCGAAACCTTAACACACTCACATTCATCGCTAGAAGAAAAAATATTACTACTATCACACTGTTCCTCTTGTTTATATTCATTATCATAAGAAGATGAATCCAAATTATGCATGTTATCAAACTATTGATTACTATCCTCTGATTCATAAAACTAAGACTCTTCATTTTCAATATCATTTTCAATGGACTCATTGCATTTGCTATCATTAGACTCATTAGCCTTCAAAACACTTTCAGAATCCATGATAAAATCTTGGATTTCATGAATCTTATCTAATCTTAACATGGCTGGCCAATCATTTGAATGTGGCATAAAAACTTTGAAGAATACCACTAGCCATAAAGACTCCTTAGGTTTGAAAAACTTGTCAAGATTCATAACTGCTGATTTAAACTTCATGTAAGTTTGGAATCTGCTAAGACACTTAATATGACCAATTGTATTTCTTAACATTAAGATAGCTTTATCATGAGTCTTTCTTTTCAACCAAAAAAAATTTGTATGAACACTTTAAAGAGTTGGCACATCATTTTCAGATATAGACTTAGAATCCATCTCTTGAAATTTTAAAACACCTACCTCTAGTTTCTTAGTGTTGAAACCACTAGCTAGAGGCAACCATTTCTACCATTCAAATTTCATGCATGACAAAGACATGAAAATTGAAAATACTTTTATGTGTTGTTGTCTAAAATCTCAGATCTCCTGACTAGCATAGGTGAAAATATGAAACCCTTCACACTGTAGATAGAATCCTTTGTAGAGCTGCCACCTCCTTGAAGAGGAAAATAAAATCACAATAGTGATTCACCCTTTGAAATGAATTACTTCAGCAAACACAAGCAACCACATAAACCATTAATCAAGAAACTTATAATTTCTCTTTTCCAGCCAACTAGATCTGCCCACAAATACTAAAAGCCTTTGATATTAAGACAAAACATGCACTAGCATAGAGATTTTGACTAGAGTTGCCACTCACACTTAGTGAGACAAGATTTTGAAACTATTTACCACTTATAAATTATGAACCAAACATTTAGTATGGAACATCTTGCATATGCACAACTTACAACAGATCTATACAACCTTCTATTAAATTCCTCTCTTCAAATACACTTCACAAGCTTAAATAAAATAGCTACAACTCAATCCAATGAAGCGAATGAAACTTATCAACTATTCTCCTTCTCTTAGTGCTGAAACTCACTTGATGGAGAAAACTACCTCTTAAAAATCAATTTACATGAAAATAACATACATGAAAATGAGAATACCTCAAGATTTGGATGATTGGAAATTCTTTGTCCACTATTCACAACAGTAGACCCAAAATCCTATCAATTCTTTATTAGACCATTTTGAACTAGCACATCACAAATCTTACCATGCTTTTGCATGCTTCAACCTCTTTGAATATGCTCTGCTCCTTTAGCAACTAATCACAATTCATATATAGAATTGCACTTTTACAGAGATTAGTTTTTGAGTCACCACTCTCATTAAGTGAGACATGAATTGTATTAGTCTTAAAAATAGCACAAACTGATTTAAAACAATAGGTAGAAGACACCTCTTCAGATTGATCTTGAATTTGAAACCTCTACACAAAGCTGAAACATAACTTTCTCGACTCTAAAACTACAACAAGAACTCACACCAAATTGAACTAATTGAAGTTATGCTCATTTCTCACCACAATTTGCATTCAATTTGAGAACTACTACTGTAAGAGAATAAAGCTTACTAGGGAACACGGAATTTCAGCAAGGATATGGACAACACCTCACAACCTTATTTCTATAACAAAATTAACATGATGTATTGAATCTTCCTCAAGTTCTCAAGGTTTTTTTATCATTTAGATTCAATACAACTCCCCATCAGAGTCACCATTTTGTTGGTGTTTGAAAATGTTACCAGTTTCCAATTACTCTGATGTGAATATGGTACATCTAGGGGCATCTAACTCTCATCTTTAACATATCAATTCAGACACCAAGCCAACTATAAGGCTTTGACCCTTCTTCATTTCAAGCTCTGCAAGACCTAGGCAGGTTAACCTTGAGGTTCTGATGAATGGTACTAGTGCAAATTAAACATAAATCTGAATCTCTTTACTGCAAATGAAAACCCCTTATTTCTCCTAATGACTTATGTAATAACAAAGAAGTGCAGTAGCAAATTATAACTCTATGAAATGCACAAGTTGAGTGAGGGTTAATTATTTTCAACCCACTACAGGACATGAAAAATTGATTTGATTTTGATTAAAATGATCTGTACAAATGACATTCATATTAGCTTGCATCTGATTTAGTGATCAGTGCCTTATCCATTGAAACATAGAGTCATTACCAGTAGGATGACCTAACTTGCTTGCATTGCAATCAATTTTATCAACTAAAATCCCCAAATCCCATACTTATACAATATCCCCTTCATACACCCATAAACCCTATTAGAACATTGAAGCATTTACTTGACTACTTGAATCAAAAGCAACAACAAATTTGATATACAACTCATCCAAGCTACCTTAAATCAAATGAATATTATGCATTTAATCTCAAAGTTAATAACACATGAAGAATCAAGAGATAGAACAAGAGAACCTAGATAATTCATTGTAAATCCCCTTTTTTATTTATCTCTAGAAAGACCAAATACATAAACTGGAAAAACACTAAATGAAACTCAAGATATGTCACATATTCTAGCATCAATCTCTAATATCTCAAAAAAGAAATACATGACATGAACCAAAAATTTTCACATAAACAGGTGAATGGTCTTCACTGCTATAGCTTAGCTCAATAGTCAGGAAGAAAAAACCAACTACAACCATGGTTTCACAATAAAACATTGGAACCCTAATATATTACCCAAAGAAAACTACCAACCCATACAAAAGAGAAGAAGGAAGAAAGGTATAGGATGGAAGAAATTCTAGGATTGAATCTGCAAATGACATGTGTACCCTTAGAATTCCTTCCCAAGAAGATGAAAAAGCTTCTCTCTACCTTCTATTCATAACTGCATATCAAATCAACATCATTTGGCTCTTAAAGGCATAAAGAATCTTAGATATTTGGTTCACCATCATAACTAATTTTTGATGCCGAGGTGAACTCTTAGTAAAAGGTGAAAATCAGTTATATGACCTCAAAAGGAAAAATAAACTTTTTAGAATAGTTTTCCTCCATACCCAGAATTCAACAAGTCTTCACATCTACCATTTAACCACTCTTGATGTTCAATGATCATATCTGCATGTTCTACTGCCAATACCCCAGGAAACACAAATTGACCTATAGCACAAACTGGTGAAGACATATGCACAAATTGACTTCATACTTAGAAAGTTTGTCTCTTCCCAATTCTGGTGGTATATTGGAGTGCCCATTTTTGATAAAAATTGCTCTAGTTATGGACTTTTGAAGTTCATGCCTCTAACTCCATGGTTTGCATTAAAAACTTAAAATTTTGAAAAAATTAAAAAAGTTCTATAGTTCCAACTATAGAATATTCACCTTTTAAAATTAAATTCTTCAAACCTCTATTTGAAATGCATAGGCATTTCTTTATATTTAAAATCTCACTTTCCTCTTCAAACCATTCAAATGGCACCACATGTGAATTTCTAATTTGCTCTCTAATTGCAAGTAGGACCCACATGCGAACTTCGTCAGATTTCTTGAAATTTCTAGTGACTCACCATGTCGCTTGCCAAAATTTCTCACTTTTTTCCAATGGCGACATAGCGACCACTCGATTTTGGCCATATTTTGGAAAATTTGTTTGATGCCACATCATCATCACCTCACCACGGCATGTCAATGATTGCCAAGTCACTATGATTATCTCATGAGCAACTCTGCTTGGCAAGATAATTGGGACTGCATGATCTTCCATGTGGTGCCATCTCCTAAGCCTGAATCCACATTAATGTCTTCATCCATGTACTTGTTCAGAGGTTCATCCAAAATATATGGCATCATAGATGACATCATCTAGCTATCCAAGTTGGTGGTAGGTCCCTCCACGTATTGGGTGCCTCCCCAAAAGGCCACCCTCTTTAAGACATCTTACTCCTCCATTGGAAATGTATATAAATATCTAAAATGTTTTCCACACAAGCAATGTGGGATAAAACTATTGTGGGTTTTTACGCATCTTTCTATGACTTGGTGTTGTTCAACGTTGGAGGTTCCTACGACTTGGTTGTTAGGTTTAACAAAGTTGACTACATTATGCTTCTTACGTAGTGTATTTCTAAATAATGCATGTTCCTTTTTGTGGTCTACAATTGCTTGCTTTTTTCCATGGCTTGTTTTTTAGATGCCCTTTGCAATCTCCATGATGACCGTGAGTTCTTTGTGTTTCTTGGCAATTTTTTGCCTTAAACAAGGTGCTCTATTCTATGCTTTCCAAGTCGTGGCTTACCTTCTAACTCACAAGGCTCCCATTTAAAGCATGAGCCTCCTTTTGAATTCACTGGTCCTCATTATTTTACTGGCACGAGCTTCATTTTTTACATTCCTGGTGCAGACTTTGTGGATTCTTGCCTATACGTGAGGTAGTCTTCCTTATGCCATGGTTTCTTATTCTTGTTTGTGTGTTGGATTTGTGAATACCAGCTTCATACTTTCCTTTGTATTCAGGCATTTTGGCTCTTTTGAAAACTATAGCTTCTTCTTTCATAGCATGGATAACTCTTCTTGTCTACTATTGGGTCTCTTTTGTATCCCGTGCTTTTGTTGGCATCTCCTCTATTTATTCTATGTCATGGCTACCTCTTTTTAAAAATGCATTGATTGCTCTGCATTTTACATTAGGTGACTTCTGAAATACTTGTGTTCTTCTCTTTGCATTATGTGGGCTTGGGATTACTCTTTACTTGCTGTGGACATGGCTTTCTCAATTGGCATGAATGGTTTAATTTTCTTTTTAATACGTGAGGCTCTAGAAAAAGAATGCATGAATGAGCTATTTTTTAACATGACTCCCTCAGTTTTCTCAACATGGGGGCTTCAATTTCATCCCGACTATTCCCTTTTAAACATGGAACTCTTTTGTCTTAGCTATGGGTTGCTCTTTCATTACCGGCTATTGTGTTTGGTTTGTCTTTGTTTGCTCATGCCACCTTTACTTCCAAGTTGGTCATTGTGGGAAATGGTACTTTTCCTCTGTAGGAGAGAATTGACAAATTTGTTGGTCGAGAAGGAATCTTCTTCACCCCCAACTCAATAAAGGATTATGCTTGATCTATTTATATAATGATATTTTATTAGAGGGAAAGCATTAATAAAATCTCTAGACTAGTAAAGGTCAAACTTTTGTAAAAATAAAAGCCATCCGGAGTCAGAACTATGTTTAGACATTTTTCTCAATGCACAACATGAGATCTCTTTTCTCGAAGTCTAGCAAGTAGTTTTTAATTACTTCTTAGGTTGTCATTACTTCTTGGTTATCCTTCACATCTCAACTCCTTTAAAATTATGCTCAACTATATACCTTGCAATTCAGTGTCATAAGCATCTCTCGTGCAAATTCCAACAAGTGCTTCAAATTTTGGGTCTAATTTTCTTTAGCACTTTCATACCTTTTGAATGAGTGATTTTTTCATGGCTCATTACAAGTAAACCTTGTTCATCAATTTTACTTGCAATGAGGCTCTCATATCAAAATACCTTCATCTCCAAATATTATATTAGTCTTACGGGATTAGTCGGGCCCCAAAGTGGGTTTGGCTATAAAAAAATTTATTTTTGAACAACTAAAACCTCAAATTGATCTATTTATTATCTCAAACTGATTAGAATCAAATTTGACCACTGAAAATAACTTTTAAAACTCATTTTACCACTTATCTGCAAATTGTCAAATTGGTGCCAGAAGGTCCATTGACTGGCCTTAAAAACTTATCCGAGTGGATAACTGGGTTTTAAAATCTAGGATATTGCTTATCTGTTCTGCATACTTTTACCATGTCAAATCTCATCTCATGAAGAATTTGAGGTCAAAAGATATTCACTGTCAAAGTTGACCCCTTAAAACTACCTGTAAGAAAATGTGTCAGAAAACAATAAATTGGGTTCAAAATCAGCTTCAAAAACTAGGTAAATTAATACTTGGGAAGATGAAAATTGGGGCATTGGTTCTCTGTCACAAGGAGAGTATGGATCTATGATTTGGGCTCATGATGAATAAGTAGGCACAAATGGCAGCGGTCAAAGTGGGCTACTTGGATTTAGTAGATTGAAACAATGGTAGAAAAGTGGATTTTTGCATATGGAATTGACCTGGAAAAATGTGCAAATGGATTGGTCATGACTTGCAAATTGTTACTCTTAGAGCACTTTTGAAGGAAAACACAATGATAAATCCATTTGATCTAGGAAATCATGAATTTCTAAATATAACATCCTGAACAGGGGTACCAAACAATTTGCAAATACTGACACTAGTAAAAAGATAAAAATTCCACTTGGAATCACATTTGCAAACTAATCAAACGGATTCGTCATGAGCTAAAACCTAAAACATAACAACTCTCTGACATCTAAAATGTAATGTAAAAGGAATTTTATCATTTTGGTCAACTGGTCAAAAATTATAACATGTCAAACAGGGCCTCCCAAAATTAGGTGCAAAGTGCAAAAGCATGAAAATAGCAGCTGACCAACTTTGAGGGTTTCAAAACCTAGTCAAACAGACTCAAAATTTGAAACATAGGTTTTTAGGTATGGATAGTAAGCATTCAAAAAGTGGTGAATAATAAAACATTTTTGGGTGCGAGATATTGACTTGCAAACATAGTCTTCTGTCATTGTTTAACACTAAGGGTAAAATGCAGATTTGACACTAGCTCAAAAGGGAACTTCACGAAATGGCTTAGAATTTCAATTCAACTTCGTGGGTTTCTTAGACATACTAAATGGAAGGTGTTAGAAACATTAAACACCTCAGGGCCCCTAAAGGTACAGCCAGGTACACATGCATTAAAAGCACTTTAGGGCATTGATTCTTCAAAATTTTCAAAATGTAACTGAAAATGAACCATGCAATTTTCAATCCCAACAATGGCTCTATCCGAGGATGCATTTCCCTTGTGAGCATGGAAAGGATTCAGATCTCTAGAAGAAGTATACCACACACCTAACTTCAAAAACTTCCCCCAAACAACTTTATTGAAAGTAGGGAAACTACTACACTACTATGTACAAGTGATGGCCTCAGGCCACCAAACTTCAGCAAAATTGTTTACCTCTGTCATACACCTGATTCTCATTTAGATTTTGTTGAGGCAAACAGAAACTCTCATTCTCATTTTTTTCACCCAACACATCAACACTTTCAATCATTTCATTAGGAAAAACAAAACTACTATCGTGACTTCCATAGTGCATATAAAAATTAGGCATGCTTACCTCATCTTGCTCACTATGAAAAAATGAATCAGCGTGATCATAGCAAGCAACATTAAACTAAAACTGATCACCACTAATTGAATCATGGATTTCTTCAACTAGAAACACAAAAGCTTGATATTCTACTTCATTCAACGAGTTACATGAATCAGATGGTAACTCACCTTGTGCATCTAGATATGAAGAAAATATAAAGTCTGATTTCTACTCATTTGCAATATCAATACTCCATACATCAAACTGAATATATGCTGCATTTTCTTCATATTGCAACAAATGATTAGATATCAAATCAGAAGAAATATCATGAAATTGTGTGTTCACAATATGCTGATCCGTATCAAATCCTTCCTCAAATAACTCACTAGAATGAACTAATTCACTACTATTTCTTTCCTCATCACATGAGCAATCTAAATATGTCTCATCTTCTTGCAAACAAGAAAACCATGAACCAGCAATAGACCTTATCCCTATACCTTTCTTTTTAACATGGAAGTCATCATGTGTATTAATGTATGAACTACCATGACACACACCTCTGAAACTTGACATAGCATATTCTAAAACTATATCTTCTTTAACATCAAATTTAGGAGAAATGACTTCATCATATGGAATTGCAAAATATGGAAAAGAAAAAACATCCTTGGATAGATTAGCATACCTTTCAAAATTGTAAGCCAACAAATCAAAAATCTTGTCAACACTTAAAAAGACTTCATCCCTAGTTTCCTCTCCTTGGTTGTGTTTATTATCAAGATGGCTCATCACATAAATGTTCTTCCTTCGACAATACCTCAACAACTGGCATCCTAACATACTCAGATTCATCACTAGAAGAAAAATTATTACTACTGTCACATTGTTCCTCTTCTTTATATTCATTATCATAAGAAGATGAATCCACATTATCCATGTTATCAAACTGTTGATTGCTATCCTCTGATTCATAAAATTGAGACTCTTCATTTTCAATATCACTTTCAATGGACTCATTGAATTTGCTATCATTAGACTCATTAGCCTTCAAAACACTTACAGACTCCATGATAAAATCTTGGATTTCACAAATCTTATCTAATCTTAGCTTGGTTGGCCAATCATTTGAATGTGGCATAAGAACTTCAAAGAGTTCTACTAGCCATGACGACTCCTTAGGTTTGAAACACTTGTCAAAATTCATAACTACTGATTTAAACTTCATGTAAGTTTGGAATCCCTTAAGACCCTTAATATCACCAATTGTATTTCTTAACATTAAAACAACATTAGCATGAATCTTTCTTTTCAACCTAACAATATTTGTACGAACACTTTCAGGAGTTGGCACATCATTTTCAGATCTAGACTTAGAATCCATCTCTTGAAATTATAAAACTCCTGCCTCTATTTTCTTAGTGCTGAAACCACTAGCTGGAGGCAACTATTTCTATCATTCAAATTTCATGCATGACAAAAGACATGAAAACTAAAAATACCTTTATGTGTTGCTATCTCAAATCTCAGATCTACTGACTGGCATAGGTGCAAATATGAAACCCTTCACACCTTAGATAGAATCCTTTTTAGAGCCACCGCCTCCTTGAAGAGGAAAATGAAATCACAACAGTGATTCACCCTTTGAAATTAATTACTTCAGCAAACACAAGCAACCACATAAACCATTAATCAAGAAACTTATAATTTCTCTTTCTCAATAAACTATATCTATGCAAAAATACTAAAAGCCTTTGATATTAAGACAAAATATGCACTAGCATAGAGATTTTGACTAGAGTTGCCACTCACACTTGGTGAGAAAAGATTTTGAAACTATTTACCACTTGTAAATTCTGAACTAGACTTTCAGTATGGAACATCTTGCATATGCACAACTTATGGCAGATCTATACAACCTTTTACTAAATACCTCTCTTCAAATATACTTCACAAGATTAAATAAAATAGCTGAAACCCAATCCAATGAAGCATATGAAACTTATCAACTATTTTCCTTCTCTTAGTGCTGAAACTCACTTGATGGAGAACACTACCTCTTAACAATCAATTTTCATGAAAAGAACATACTTGAAAATGAGAATACATCAAGATCTAGATGACTGGAAATTCTCTATCAACTATTCACAACAGTAGACCCAAAATCCTATCAATTCTTTACTAAACTCTTTTGAACCAGCACATCACAAATCTTACCAGGCTTTTGAATGCTTCAACCTCTTTATATCTGCTTTGCTCCTTCAACAAATAATCACAATTCATTTATAGAACTGCATTGGTATAGAGATTAATTTTCGAGTCACCACTCACATTAAGTGAGACATGAATTTCATTAGTCTTAAAAATAGCACAAACTAATTTGAAACAATAGGTAGGAGACACCTCTTTAGATTTATCTTGAATTTGAAACCTATACACAAAGCTAAAACATAACTTTCTTGAATCTAAAATTACAACAACAACTCACACCAAATTGAACTGACTGAGGATATGCTCATTTCTCACCACAATTTCCATTCAATTTGAGAACTACTACTGTAAGATAGTAAAGCTTACTTGGGAACATGAAATTTCAGCAAGGATATGAACAATACCTAACAACCTTACTACTGTAACAAAATTCTTCTGATGTATTTAATCTTCTTCAATCTCTCAAGTTTTGTCTATCATTTAGATTCAATACAACTCCCCAGTAGAGTCAACATTTTGTTGGTGTTTGAAAACATTACTGATTTCCAATTACCCCAATGTGAATATGGTACATCTAGGGGTAGCTAACTCCCATATTTAACATATCAATTTAGACACTGGGCCAACTATAAGGCTTTGACCCTTCTTCACTTCAGGCTTTGCAAGACCTAGGTAGGTTAACCTTGAGGTTCTGATGAATGGTACTAGTTAAAATTAAACATAAATCTAATCCTATTTACTACAGATGAAAACCCCTTATTTCTCCTAATGACTTATGTAATAACAAAGAAGTGCAGTAGAAAATTATAACTCTATGAAATGCACAAGTTGAGTGAGGGTTAATCCTTTTCAACCCACTACAAGACATGAAAATTGGATTTATTTTGACTAAAATGATTTGTACAAATGGAATTCATATCAGCTTGCATCTGATTTATGATCAGAGCCTTATCCATTGAAATGTAGATTCATTACCAGTAGGATGACCTAACTTTCTTGCATTGCAATCAAGTTTATCAATTGAAATCCCCAAATCCCATACTTATACAATATTCCCTTCATACACCGATAAACCCTATCAGAACATTGAAGCATTTACTCGGCTCCTTGAATAAAAAAAAACAATAAATTTGATATACAACTCATCCAAGCTTCCTTAAATCAAATGAACATTATCCATTTAATCTCAAAGTTAATTACACATGAAGAATCAGGAGACAAAACAAGAGAACCCAGATAATTCATTGCAAATCCCCTTTTGTATTTATCTTTGGAAAGACCAAATACATAAACTGGTAACACTAAATGAAACTCAAGATATGTCACATAATCTAGCATCAATGTCCACTATCTCATAAAAGAAATACATGACATGAACTAGAAATCTGCACATAAACAAGTGAGTGGCCTCCACTGCTAGAGCTCAACTTAATAGTCAGGAAGAGAAAATCAACTACAACCACAATTTCACAGTAAAACTTTGGAACCCTGCTAGTGTTATCCAGAGAAAACTGCCAAGCCCTACAAAAGAGAAGAAGGAAGAAAGATATAGGAAGGAAGAAATTCCTGGATTGAATTTGCAACTGACATGTGTACCCTCATAATTCCTTCCCAAGAAGATGAAAAAGCATCTCTCTACCTTCTCTTTGTAACTGCATATCAAATCCCCATCATTTGGCTCTTAAAGGCATAAAGAATCTCAGATATTTGGTTCACCATCATAATTTATTTTTGATGACAAGGTGAACTCTCAGTAAAAGGTGAAAATTGGTTATATGACCTCAAAAGGAAAAATAAACTTTTCAAAATAGTTTTCCTCCATATCTAGGATTTAGCAAGTCTTCACATCTGCCCTTTAAGCACTCTTTATTTTCAATGATCAAATTTAGTTCTACTGCCAATACCCTAGGAAACACAAATTAACCTATAACAAAAACTAGTGAAGACCTATGCACAAACCGACTTCATATTCAGAAAGTTAATCTCTTCCTAGTTTTGGTGGTATATTGGAGTGCCCATTTGTGATAAAAATCACTCCTGTTATGGCCTTCTGAAGTTCAGGCCTCTGACTCCATGGTTTGCATTAAAAACTTAAAAATTTGAATTTTTTAAAAAGGTTTTATAGTTCCAACTATAGAATATTCACCTTTTAAAATTAAATTCTTCCAAGGATAGAAAATATTCTTGAAGCTTCTCCTTCTAGTTCTAGACCATCTAGGAAAAGAATTTACAAAATTGGTGCCTCTACTTTTGAAAAGAACACTAGTACAATTGGGGCTTATTTTCAACCTTAATTTTCTATGGTAGGCCAATTTTTCTTGTCAAATTCAATTTTTTCAAAAAATTGATCCTAATAATGTCAAAATTTTGACTACATGTAAGTTTAGTGTCAAAACTTTGATGAAAGTTAGGTTTGGGATCGAAATTTCAATGTTGTTAGGGATATAAACAAAAAAAAGAAAAGTAAAACTCCATTTACTCATGTGGCAAAGTGCGGGTAGAAGGCTTTAGGCATGATCAATTAAGAGCTTTTCAGTGCCATCAAGGTAAGGTTGATGGATTAATTTTCATTCTCTGCATTGTCTTTTGTTTGAAACTTGCTTTCAAGGTAAGGGTTCATTCTCATCCTCTTCTGTTTGTAGCTTGCTTAATTTCAAGGTAAGGGTTCAAGGTAATTTTTGTTTGCAACTTGCTTAATTTTAGGGTAAGTGTTCAAGGTAATTTTAACTTTGGCCATCAATTATGGAGATTCAAACATTGTTTAAATTTCCTTCTAAAACATCATTCATGCACCAAGTACAAAGCATAGAAAGTAGTTCAGTCAAAAAATTCATCTATAAATTAAGCCCAAGAAATGGGAAATTATTTTTTGCAAAGGACATAGAATACCTCATTTGAATTACATTCACATTCTTACCTTATTTCATTAAAGCAATAGAGCTGGTATGATAACCCCCTAGAATATCTCACTCAATTTCTTGATTGGATTCTGTAAAGACCTAGCCGTCCAAGATTTTTAAGTTAAGCAAGATTGTGAAATTGTGGAGTGCAGAAACTCAATATGAAAAGCATGTTTACTGAACCAAAAAAATTCCCTTGACTATGATAATAAAATGGGTCTATGCTTTCATGGTATAAAACAAAGTCATATTCTCTATACAAGAATCTCACCGGTTGCCATGTAATGTAATTATTGCCACTAGTTCCCACAACTCTGTTACTTTGGCAAAGACTCTAATGTTAGAAAATAGAATGAATTAAAAATGAAAATCAAGAATAGAATAATCAAATAAAGAGCAATATTGAATGACCAAATATGATAAACCTAGGATACAAGACCTCAGAAACCTCTAAAATGCCAAAGCCTGAAACAAAGAATCCTAAACAAATAAAATGTCTTATAGGCAACCCTCTGAAAAGGGTGAGAAAATGATCAATGATTAATGTTATTATCCATATGAACAAAAATATCATATTTTTATCCACTAAAAGATTTAATTGCTTTTTAAAATGTACCTAAACATATTACTTCCTAAATTTTCATTTGAAAGTAAAGTTAGTTAAATGAGGTGATAAAATTGCATATGTAGATGTATGTATGTATGTATGTATATATTATGTATGTATGTATGTGTATATATATGTATGTATGTATATGTATGTATGTGTATGCCTAACATGTACGCACACTTCTATGAGTCATTATATCCAAGATTGCTCAATAATGAGGTCTCAAATGGTGGCTCATAGCTCTATATTCATGGAGTGCAAGGTTTTGTAATGAAGGCCCTCAATTTTGACCTAGTTTGTGCCCATGCAAGTACACCTTAAAATGAGAGATTCGAAGATCTAATATGCATGCAAATGGAGATGAAAACTAATCTATATGATAATAATACAAAAAAATGCAAGATCTAATCTATGAAAGCAAGATCTAAACTATAAAAATGCAAGATCTAAGCTAATATGAAAATGCAAGGATGGATCATGATGATGGAAACCATGGATGCATGAGAGAAGAAGACAAGAAGATAGAAGTTCTCCACAAAAAGCTTTAGTATTCAAACTCCTACAAAAATCATTCTTCAAACCTATAGCATAATAATAGCCTAGAGTGTGTGTATGTAAAATGAGGAGAGGGCTTTCCCTTATAAAGAAGATTGGATGATCAAGATTAAGAGGCAAAAAGATTTAATCAAGGGTGGAGAAAGAATGATCTGTGTGAAATAAAGATCCACCAATGAGAAAATAGGAAAAGAATTAAATGAAATCCCACTTAGAAATATGTGCATTTAAGTGTAGAGAAATATTTAATTTTTAATTATTTTATTTCCTCTTTAAGTGGGGATTTATTTAATTAAAAGGGAGCAAGTTCTTTTAATTAAATAGGAAATATTTAATTAAATTAAAAGAGGGGTTTTTCTCTTAATTAATTAAATGTGGATGAATTATTTAATCAAAAGAGAGGTTTTCTTTTAATTAAATGAGGAGTTATTTTATTTAATTGAAAGTGAGATTTTATTTTAATTAAATAAGACTTAGGATAAAATGATCAACCTTAGAAATGAAATAATCCAATTTGATCAAAGAAATTGATTTGTATTGATTTAATAATATATTGTAAACCATTGATTCAGGAAATTGATAAATTTGTAAATTGAATAATGGGGGCCCATAGTTTGGGTGACCATTTTAGGGTGCATACAGTATGTATGTATTTTTATGTATCCATATGTTATGGTGGGATGAAGACCAAATCAACAAGAGTAAAGAAAAAGAAAAAATCCACAAGTTTCAATGTAATGAAATGACCTTTAATGTCTCCAACACCTAAATGATTGTCCAAGACCTATACTATGGTCCAAGGTGGTTTGAATGGTCTTAAAATATCAACTATAAGGTGATTCAACTAGTTCTTCCCTTTCACAAACTCACTGAGGTCATAAACTAGAAAATGCACAAGATAGGCCTAGTAGTCTTGCAAATTAGGTCTCCAACAAGCTTCTAAAATGCATAAATTTTATGAATTCCAAACAATAAGAAAAAATATAACCTTTTCAAATGCCCTTTATTGAATACTTCAACGTGAGAAAAAGGATAGATAGGGTTAATTTGGAAAATAATCTCTATTTTAACACTTGATCAACAATTTAGGCCTCCTAGATGATGGATTTGCAAAGCAACTATGAGTGAAACTTACCTCCAAAATTCAAGATTCTCCTTATTCTCATAAGATGAGTTGAATTAAAGGAATCTACAATCAATTTGATTTCATAAATCCTACAAGTGCAAAAGCCCCAATTTGTGTTTCAAAACCCTTAAAAACTAGGGCTTCCTCAATCTATACTTTCCCAACTCTTTCTTCAACAACTGATGGATGGAACACCTTTTCCTTAACATATGTAGATACAATCCAACATAAAATTAGCCACTCCTTAAGGCCAATGTGCTACTTTTGTAGCACACCAAATAATTTCAATGTAAAATTTCTTAAATTAGTTATGGTGATCATCAAAATACTTCATTCCCTCCTTCAAAAATGCATGTAGAATGGTTAGTTTCTATAATACAAAGTGGAAACAAGAAAGTCCATGAGAATTGGGAACTTATATTCATGGAATGACTATTTCATAATTGAGTCATCAAAACTGCCTACAAATTGGAGAATATTATGACAGTCAATAAAAAATGAATGAAAACACTTATGGAAACCTTCAATCAAAGCATGAAAGTGGAAGATTAGATCATAGGTTGATGTCCTTATTTCATTAAAGATAAACTTGCTTTCAAAGATAACCAAGACAATGAAAAAACTCATAAATCTTGTAAAAAATTGAGGTTTTCTTATTAAATATGTGTGCAGTTTGTATCTAATCTCTATAATGTAATCACAGTCTATTAGATCGTCCAATAGTTTGATTATTGAAACTCGAGACTTAGATTTTGAAGGAATAGTGTAGATAAGTGGAAGTTTTTAAAACACAAACCAAGAATGTCTTCCCCATGATCATACCCTTCTACTCACCAACCATCAAGAGTTTTCACTATGGGAATTAGGAGATATTCATTATTTTCATTCAAACCCTAACTGTAGGGTAGGGTAAACAACAGGCTTAACAAAATCCAAAACTAAAACCATTTTCTCCTATTGAACAATTTTTTTTTATTAAATTCACCAATCCTCAAAAACTCAACTTTATAAAAACATAACAATAACTAATTATCACTCTACAAAAATATTTTAGAAAGATTTAATCTGACTATGCGTGATTTTCCCACCAAAAGGGTTGTTTCATTCCAAATCTATTTAGTACTATTCCAACCCTAGACTAGGTTGAAGATAATAAATTTATAGGTCATATCTCTTGACCTTGCAACTTCATCCTTCCATGTTCGATCAAAATAATGATATGACTATTAGACATCTAAATTGCAAGAAAATTTGCAAAAAGTTGCAAGACAACTTTTATTGCAATTATTGCAATTTTTATAACTTTTACATAAACTTCAAATAAAAGATTCAACATGCCTTCAAAACTATACCACAATAAGTAGAAATATTATAAAATAGAAAAATGGAGATTTTTGGTCAACTCACAATGTTTGACCAATTGTTGACCAACCTTTCACTTTCCTATTACCTTATTGACCTTCTATACTACCTTACCTTATGTTTAACCAACTTCTTTAGGACCTAGGGCCCCTGCACCAAGATCTAGCATTTTGTTGTCATGCCCTTTTGATCAATATGTATGTATGTATGTATGTACATATATATACATATACATATGTATATATATGTGTGTCTATTTATATGTATGTATGTATGTATATAAACAATAAAACTCACTCAATAGGTAGCATAGCCACAAGCTTTTAAACATAACTATATAAGGAATGAGTTTTGATACATATAGGTCAATTGGTCTAGTTGTTGATTATCTAGGTTGAATACAAATTCTTATAGAATTGTCATTAGATTAGGTACAATAAAATGAACAATTAGTTGTTCCCAACTAGCATTAACTTGACTAGTCTATTTAGACTCATTGATTATTATCAAAAGCTTTTAAACATAAATGTATAAGGAGTGAGTTAGGACATATATAGGTTAACCTTACACTAACTATAAAAAGGTTACACTAGGGTATTATAGGATTGTAATTATAGAAAATTTCTTGATTCACCTTAGTGGGTGTATGATGGCAAAGAAATGTATTAGGTGATTAAATCTCACTAGTGGTTATAGGAGTACAACTACATCAACATTATTAAAAACTAGAACTACATATTCATTAGAGTGAATAGTTCAAGGGTCTTGATCCTGTTTATATAGGTATGTAAGTAGCCTGGTAGGTGGAGTATGCCTCTAGTGTGTAGATGCCTTCGACATAGTTAAGTAGCATGTATTGTCATAATGCGGTATGCACTTTATCCCTTACCTCATGGATGTAATAGTTCAAAATCTTTCTACCAAGTTGAATGAAGTCTAGAATCAATGCTAATGCTATATTATTCAAAATCATTGCCAATATTTATATTGTATAATTCATTTTATTTGTTTAGATGTTATTTTTACTAGAGAGATAGTAATATTTTATTATTTTATTATTATTGATTATATACAAGATACTAGTACTGCTTGTATGTTTATATTTGTTAAAATTTTATAGCTTGAATATTTTCTTGTGAAGAAAGTCCACACCTAACAACATGAACCCAGAAGAAAATACAGTGAAAATTGCTAGATTGTAGTCTCAATTCAAAAGAAATAGTTATGGAAAATGTTATTTTCCTTTAAAAGAATGCAAGGGTTTAAAGATTTGAAGAGTTCTAATCACATCAACTTAGAGACATTGTAGGAAACATGATCATATTGAAGGGGGAGAGGATTTTCATCTTCTAGTGAATGTGGATTTTGAACTATTGGAACATGGAGTTGTGAATATCAAAGAAAAATGTAATACTTCCATGGAAGAAGACAATCCTAAGGTAGAGAACACAATTGAAGATGTTGGTATTGGTTCTACTGATAATGTGCCAAAGAATAGGATTGAAGAATATTTTACTGGTGCAATTGATGAAGATGATGAAGATGATGATGAAGAGAACCTTGATATAACTATAATTGAAAAGGTATATGAGGCCTTATACTAAGGCTCCCAAACAACACTTCTCTCTATTGTATTGTTGCTAGTAAAATTCAAGGTTATGAATGGTAAATCCAATGTAGCAATCTCATGTATGCTAAGGTATAGTGTCATTTTTGTCATCTTATATGTTAGCATACCATTAATGTTCTTTATATTCATAACAATTTTTTTTCATTGGTTTATAGGTGATCGTTTGTTACCACCATCAAACATTCTACCTCTCTCTTACCGAGAATTATCGACCATTATGAAAGATTTTGGAATAGAGTATCAAACAATACATGCATGTCCTAATGATCATATTATATATCATAAACAACATGAATTTGTAATAGAATGCCCTAATTTTCACATTAGTAGGTATCAATCGGATGAAATAACAAAAAAGGTGCCTCACAAGGTTCTTTGGTACATTCTCATTATTCCATGTCTCTAACGATTATTCAGGTGTACTAGCTTGGCATAATTTATGGATTACCATAAACACAATAGAATTCAAGATGACATTATGTGAATGATTATGAATAGTTCTACATTTAAGGACATAGAAGATAGGTGGCCAGTATTTAAAGAAGAGCCTTGTAATATGAAGCTTTCATTGGTAGCAGACGGTGTCAATCCATTTGGAGAGATGAGATCTATTTACTCAATCTGGCCTTTTTTTTTTATTAACCATAATATTCCTCCTTGGATGTCCATAAAGACAGAGGACATAATTTTGGCAATGATTGTACCAAGTATTTTTCCATTTAATTGTAATCTAAATTAATTTATAAACACAGTATCAAAATGTTCTTAATAATTATGTTTTTTTTATGTTCATTCAACAAGGTAAGTACCAATTGAAAGATATGAAAATATATATTGAGCTCTTGATTGATGAGTTGTTGGAGTTATGGAATGGGGTTGCTATGTATGATATCTCTAGACCCATTAGTGAAAGGCAATTTCAATTTCGTTCAATGCTTGTATGAACAATACATGATACCCCTGAACTAACACATTTTTGTGGTATGTAAAATTGTTAATGCATATTTTTCATTGTATGTTTAAGTTGTGTGTGACAATTGTAAATATGAATCTTTTAGTACACATGTCATCTAATTATATAGGATCTTGTAGGTCTTTAGACAAAGGGAAAATTTTCATATCCAATTTGTGGTCCAAAGGTGATATATCATCATTCAAAAAGTTTAGGAAGGTAGGTGTTTGATGAGCATAGACACTTTCTCTACAAAAATCATAAGTATCAAATTTTCAAAAAATACATTTTTTCAATGGGAAAGAAGAGAAAACATCAAAGTCATGAAGAATGACACCTCACATGTGAAAGTTGAAATACAATAGAATGAATCATCAAGGTAATGTCATTCCATCTGTTTTGTATGAAATTTAAATTTGGATACTATCTTTTTTTTAATAATGATATAATCGATATTAATGAAGGTCATCAAGGCATTGATGAGCAACTTTCAAAAGGACTTAAAAGCTATCTTAGATAATTTAGTAGGTTGTTGTACTTAGAGCACCTCCCAATTGTGCATTTGTTTGATCCTATGCATATTAGAAAGAATGTAATAGAGACACTATGGAAAATATTAGATGGAAGGCATGACAAAGAAAAATTGGTCAAAATTTGCAATCACATTGATGAATCCAATGATGCGTTGAAGTTTTTTGTTGAATCAAATAGTAATGTAAACCAAATTAATACAAGTGTCATTCCTTGGTTATTAATGCAACAACAAAGTAATACCATATATGAAGCCATTAAAAAAATCTAAATTTCCCATAGGATTTTCTACAAACATAAGTAGTCTCATATCAAAGAAAGGTTATTTTGGGTTAGGGTTGAAAATGTATGATTGGCATAACTTCATCAAGGTAAGTCATGTTCTTCTCTATTTACAATAATTTTTTAAAATATCATGTACTTTTGATTGTTTTATTTTATAATATATTGAAAATATCATTTTATTATTACTATAGTATTTTCTACCTCTATCTCTCCCACACAATTTAAACAACATGATTGTCAAACAAATTATATATGATCTTTGGAAATACATGAGGTTAGAAGTTTTATTTGTTAGATTTATTGTATAGAAGTATTATTAGTCTCGTTAATATATTTTTGCATGATGAATATATTCTAGGTGTTTTCCATCTAAATAAATTGATAAAAAAGACATAAAGCAACAAAAGAGAAAAATTCCTCAGCACTTGTGTGAGATGCAAAAGTGTCTACCTTCAACTTTTTTAATGCACAAGAATACTACCTCATACATCTAGTTGAGGAGATGGAATTGTGTGGACCTATACCAACTAGGTCAATGTGGATGGTTTAGAGGCACTTGAAATTTTTGAAGGGCTTGGTTCGATAGAGAGCACGTCTTAAGGGTTCCATGGTCGAGGGATATATGATCTACTAGACCATTGTTTACATTAGTGAATATCTTCCCAAGTTTGCATCAAAGATCCATGTAGATTGCATTTGGGATCCCAACTCCATCAACAAATTTGAAATAGAATACTTGATTGGGAAAGGTAGATTGAGGAAAGTGAGATGTAATTATAAGATGTTATTGTAGTTAATTAATTATTATCCATCATCAATATAAGTTACTTTTAACTAGTCTATTTATTTTATACAATTGCTCGTGAGTGGGATTCACTTCATTTTTATATTGCAAATAATCTTGATTTGATGATGGAATGGATTAAATGATCTCAACAAAATGGTCAGTCATTAACATGGGAAGGTGTTTCTTCATTGTTTGGAGAACCTCATTGTAATGGAGATCCCAATGTTACGCCAATGGTAATTGATCTAACAAATGGTTTAAGAGCTGGAAAGGTGTGTATAATTTAATCTATTATGACCAATTTGATTAATATCAACTCAAGGACGGATGCATAATTTTTACATGCTTGAAAAATAATAGGTCAAGCACCACAGAGCTATGTACTACAATGGCCATAAATTTTGCATAAAAAAAGGTCGACAAGGCAAAGAGAACTTGTGATTCTAGGAAAAATGTAGCGTTCAAGGTCACCAATATTTCATCTAGAAATGGCATCCATCCTCAACAATCTAAAAATAGATACTATGGCATTTTGGATGATATAATCAAGTGTGATTTTAATTCCTTCAAAAAAGTTCTATTTGGTGTCAAATGGTATAGGCTACGACTTTATCAATATGATCTTGATAGAACTATTATTGAACACAATAATAGATTTACAATGATTAATACAAGGTCATTTGAGCCAGTTGGAAATGATCCCTATGTTCTTCCAAGCCAATGTGAGAAATTGAATTACTTTGGCACTCTACATAAATTAGGTTGGCCATTTTTTGTTAGACACAATCCAAGAGGAAGACTGATAAAGTATAATGTGATTGAAGAAGAAGATATCAAAGAAGTGGAAGATGAAGTAGATGATGATGATTTCTAGAAGTGTGATTGTGGATTTATATAATCTAACATATTTCTAATATATTTCAAATTTTACATATACAGGCTACAAGACATATCAAAGGTGATACAAGCTAGGAAAGAGAAGGTTGGTCAACACCATCTTGGCTTTGGTGGATAAATGAAAATTCACTCATGCCTTGTAAGTAGCAATAAATAAAATTTCATATCAATTTTTTTAATATAAAATTACAAATAATAAATACATTAATTATTGATGATATTATGCAAAAAGTGCAGAGCATTGAATTTAATCTAGCACCCACAGAAGAGGACAAACAAATTACCTTTGACCAAGGCTTTAAAGAAGTGGTTGCCCACTACCGCATAGATTCTACTGGCCAAACAAGTGTAGAAGATTATGGTGCAGTAGTTGAAACACAAGTAAATAGGCCAAATGAATAATAATAGTAATTGAGAACTTCATGAGAAATAAATTTAGTTACAACTTATTTTTTTGCCATGTCATTATTGTCATTAATGTAGATGGGGATGCTCAAATTTTGAAGTCGCCAACATGGTACGATACTTGAACTTTGAAGTCTCCAACATGGTGCTTACTTTTAGTGCGTGAACATGTCAGGTTTTAGATGAACACCTTAAAATGGCCTTAACATAAGTACTAGGAATTACAACATCTTATTTTCTCTATAAGTTGTATGCAGATTATGATTTATTGTTGATTACTAATTGCTTCTCCAGTAGAAATGCACAACATGTTGCTTTCTCTATAAGTTGTATGTAGACATGGAGCTACTCTCACAAGAGATTGTGTATCACACTTGTCCACCAAGTAGGAGAAAGTATTTTATTGTCAATGTTAAGGTATATTAATCTTATAAGTTTACTAGCTTCAAGTTCTTATAATATTTTTATTACGGTCAATATATTATGAGACTCTCTACAAGTACTAGCTATGAATCTATATAAGTCAAATGAAGGTGAATGAATATAAATCATAGGATGAAAGATGACTTTGAGATTGGAGGGGTATGATAGCATTAGGCACTAGAGACCATAGAGTTTACTTAGTTGATACCAAGAGTTTCTTCCAAGTTTTAATTTATTATCATCCTTATTTTTCCAAAAATAAAAAATGAAATCCTAAGATCCCTGTTCTCTCTAAGCTCCTTAAAGTTTTTCATAGCAAAAGTTATATCCATATTGAGAGAAAAAGGTCAAAAATTCTATAGGTTGTGAAGACAACATCATGCCTTTGTTAGTATGAAATTTTTTTGCATCATTACTTTATTGTAGTTATTGTCATAATGAGTGGCAATGATATGTAATGATGTTTATTTTATGTTTTCCACAATGGTGTTGTATGTCATGAAATCTTTTTATTATTTTTCATGGAATGACCCTACAAAGTAACTTGTCAATGTCATTTTTTAAAAGCACTCTCATATTCAAAACCCTTCTTGATATGCTTTCACATAAATGGATTTATGTTGTCGTAGTTCTCTAATTCAATATTGTTTATTGTTTTTTATTAAGTAAAATAGGTTTTATAGGGACCCCGAAACCCAAAAGTTTATAGCATAATAGAAAGAAAATTAAAAAGTCCAGCTAACATGAGACTACTACTAAAAGCCAAAAACTAACAAAGAGGCCTAAGGCTAGGAGGAAAAGGCCAAAAACTAAAACAAATAACAAAACAAAAAGTGAAGTAGACTATTGGTTGTCCTTCTCCAGGTCCTGCAAAGTTTCTACAGTTTCATTTTCCTTCTGACCATCTGCTCCTTCTTGGTTCCTATTCTGGGTCTCCACCTGGTCCTTGGCTTTAGTCTGAGCAAACTCCACCTACTCAAAATCCATCCTAGTCTTCTATACAGTGTCCCTACCTAAGTTAGCTCTCATCAGAGAGTCACCCAAGTTGACAATATTCTCATTCAGACTATGCAGGGTGTCCACAACTTGATTGGTTAGCACTTGGTGGATGGATTAGAACTTTTGGGCTTTTTGTTCAACCAAGGAGAGTATTCTTTCCTGTGGTCTCCTGAACCCTACGAGTATTCTGACTGGTGTCCTGGTTGTTTATTGTTAGCATGTGTGTTATTCACATATATTTCTGATTGATATGCTACATTAAAAATATGTTCAAAACTCACCACTATTAGACTTGGAAAATGTAGACATAAAATTGGCCCTTGAACACAAAACTATGGCTCTAGTTTCTCATTTAATTATATGATTAGGACAATGTTTCAAGCATGAAATAAGTATTATTGTAAAAAGTTTAAGATAACTAACTTAAGAAACAAAAAAAATATTTTCCAAAAATATTGATAGGAAAATGTTGAGAACTCCCATTGATTTGATATAGAGTTACTATGCATAAAAGAGTATAGATTATGTAGAATATGTGTTAAAAAGGTATATTGGGGGCTACAAGTAATAGAAGTGAAGATCGAAGCATCTTCCAAACTAAACACCACTAATGCAAATCAAAGGGTAAGATTATTTTTTAAAACTCTACGGGATAAGATTGTGCATCCTCTCGGCATCAAGCAGAAGTATGAAAATTTATTCCATCTCCAATGTCATTGTTTCACTACATTGATAACTCCAACACTTCACCACTAATTCTCCAAAAAAAATAAAAAAATAAAATGCAATTGTTGCATGCAATAAGCTCTATAGAATCATGAGTTTAAGACTTAGTTTCACCATAAATTGAGTAGTTAATCAAATTGGTAAACTATTGTTCAAACAATGTTCTTTTGTTCACTCCTACCGTAGGTTGTTTTAGTTGATGTTTCATCTATGATCTTCAAGTTCCTTCAGCATAGGTTATTCATTCATAGCCTTTGACATGTGTTAAATTTTTTTTCTATGATTGAAGTAGGTAGACTCAATAAAAGGCATGTATTTTGTTAAGTATCATATCAGCTATTAAAAAAAGAGCCTCCTCGATTCAAAATAGAGTTATATTTATTGTGCCTTCTATGTATTATTTATTACAATCAAATTTCTTTTCTAGTTGCTACTATTTTTTTCCTTTTCAATTTCTACAATAATGTTGTGATGGGGACACGACCCAAGAACAGAATGGAACCAACAGAAAGGGAAAATTATATTAACTGAGAAAATAAGCTAGTACAAACAGTGCAGAGAAAATAAAATTCAAAACATGCCCTAAGGGCTTACAATAGCATAAATCTGGAGATAATTTCTCCTTTTAGTACCTCCTCCCAAACTCCACTCCGAATTGCCTTTTACAATGCCAGAAATCTCCTTAAATAGACCCCAGAGGGTTAAGGACTAGGAGTACATTCTAGAAAGTGCTAGTAGGCATCTACCGACCAAATAGAAGGTTCTGGAAGCTGCATTAGAAGTCGGTGTAAATCTAGAAGAATCGAAAAATGGTAACTGAACTTCTGGGAGGCATAACTTTTGAACCGTAGCTCTGATTGACGAACCATTTACATTTTTGGAAAGCTGTCAAAGTGCTCTATAGCCCTATGGACCAGCTTCACTCATCCCCCATTTTTTGGCCTTTTCGAGGTCATTTAATGCCCTAACCTGACTTTGAAGCATTCTTAGGAGGTCTCCAAAACCCAAAAAATTGTAATAACTTTCAAACCGTGGGGCCTTTTGACCTAATTCTTTTTCTAGAATGCTCTAAATCACATTTATATTCATCTGGCCAATTCACACCTTCTAGGTCACCAAAATGATGGCCAAATTGCATGCTCCTATTTTTTCAAGATTTTCAAACTCACTGATAGTTGAACTATGAGAGTTGGAACCTTTATTTGACCCAAATGGGTATCCAAAAATGTAAAGACATGAAACAGAAACTAAGTCTAAGTACATTTTTTTAGGTGACACAAGATTGCCCTTATACCTCTGGATGCTCCTGCATCAGACACCCAGGGTAGATTGAAAAGTGACCTTGTCACTTTATGAATGGTAGAGGAAATCCCAAATGGGAAACCTCAGCTGCTGAAATCCAAGTTGAGTCCTCGATTGGTCGTCCTTTCCATTTGACCAAATACTCTTCATACTGCCTATTTCTGGTACTCCTACCCACACGATGATCTAGAATGTCTTCTATCTCCTCCTTCTTAGAAGTAGGAATTGGACATGGCTCTAACACCAGCTCCTCATCTGCACCATCATCATGATACTTTGTTAAATCTGCAATGTTGAAAATGGGAGAAATCTGAATACCATCTGGCAGCTCCACTTCATATGCATTTCCTGAGTCATGTTTCTTCAAAATTTTGCAGGGGCCAAATTTTTTCATTTTTAGCTTGTTGTAAGTACTGACTGGAAATCTTTCTTTTTGTAAGTGCACCATGACTAAATCCCCTACTTGGAATTCCTTATGTCTTCTCCTTTGATCAGCCCTAGCTTTATACTCTTGATTCATCTTGGTAATGTGTGCTTGAACCTCCTCATGTAGACGCCTGATATGTTCAGCAAATTCCTCAGCTTCAACACTTGTCCTCTCCCCTTGTTCTATCTTCCTTAGCTCTGGTGCAGTCCTTGGGCTACTGCCATATACAATTTGGAATGGTGATTTTTCAGTACTCCTATTTATAGAGTTATTATAAGCAAACTCTGCCTGCGGTAGAATCAAATTCCATCCCTTGGGCTTATCCCCAACTAAACATCTCAGCAAATTGCCCAGACTTCTGTTTACCACTTCTATTTGGCCATCAGTTTGTGGGTGATGCGTGGAATTGAATTTTAAGTCTGTTCTCAACTTTTTCCACAATGTCCTCCAGAAATACCCCACAAATTTAGTATCTCTGTCAGAAACTATACTCCTTAGAAGACCATGTAGTCTTACCACCTCTTTGAAAAACAAGTCTGCAATATGGACAACATCATGAGTTTTGTGGCATGGAATGAAATGTGCCATTTTGGAGAACCTATCAACCACCACAAATACTGAGTCATTACCCCTTTGTGTCATTGGCAATCCAAGAACAAAATCCATACTTATGTCCTCCCATGGCCTTGATGGAATAGGCAATGGCTGATATAGGCAAATATTGTGACTAAACCCCTTGGCAACTTGACAAACCTGGCAACTCTGTACAAACTTCTTCACATCCTGTGTAATTTGAGGCCAAAAATAATGTTCTCTAAGAATGGAAATGGTCTTATCTTGACCAAAATGTCCTGCCATCCCTCCACTGTGTTTCTCCTTAATCAAATTTTCCCTCATGGAACTTCTTGGAATGCACAATTGACTACCCTTGAACAACATTCCATCCTAAATCAAATAGTCTAACCACTTGGTTCTATCTATAGCAACAGGTTCTTTACAAGCTTTCCGTGCTTCAGCAAAATCAGGATCCTCGAGGTACAAATTCTTGAGTTCATCAAACCCAACTACTTCAACCTGCATTACTGTAAGTAGTGACTGTCTGCTACTTAGTGCATCTGCAACCCTATTAGATTTTCCACTTCTATGCTTCAACACAAATGTATAACTCTGCAAGAATTCTACCCACTTCATATGCCTCTTATTCAATTTACCTTGGCTATTTAGGTACTGTAATGCCTGATGATTAGTATACAAAAAAAATTTCTTTGGCAATAAATAATGCCTCCATTTCTTTAAGGCCTGAACTATTGCATAGAATTCTTGATCATAAACAGAATACTTCTTCTTTGCATCATTCAATTTTTCACTAAAATATGCAATAGGCTTACCTTCTTGGCTTAATACAGCCCCAATAGCACTACCACTAGCATCACAATCCACCTGGAACACTTTTCTAAAATCAGGAAGTGCCAACACAAGCTATTTAGTCACCTTCTTCTTCAACAATTCAAAACATCTCGTAGCTGCTGCAGTCCATTTGAACTCTTTTCTATCCTCTTTTATTGTATCAGTTAGGGGTGCACATATGCCACTAAAACTCTTAATAAACTTCCTGTAAAAACTAACCAGACCATGAAATGATCTTACCTTAGTAGCAGTCCTTGGAGTAGGCCATTCCAAGATGGCTTTTACCACTCTAGATCCATTTTGAGACCTTCAGGTGATATAACAAATCCCAAATAGACTAACTCCCTTTTTGCAAAGACACACTTCTTTAGATTAATTAACAATTTCTCTTCCCTTAGCCTTTCAAGGACACTACGAATATGTAGTAAATGTTCTTCCAAAGTCTTGCTGAAAATTAAAATATCATCCAAATAGACAATAACAAATTTTCCCAAGAACTTCTTAAGTACCTCATTCATGAGCCGCATGAAGGTGCTTGGGGCGTTCGTCAGTCCAAAGGGCATGAATAACCACTCATAAAGACCCTCCTTGGTCTTGAAGGCTGATTTCCACTCATTTCCTTCTCGAATCCATATCTGGTGATAACCACTCTTCAGATCTATCTTTGTGAAGTACTGAGCTCCACTCAAGCAGTCCATAATATCATCCATCCTTGGCAAAGGAAATCGGTACTTGATGGTGATCCTATTTATAGCTCAAGAATCTGTACACATCCTCCACTCTCCATCCTTCTTTGGTGCGAGTACTACAGGTACTGCACATGGACTCAGGCTCTCTTGAATCAAACCCTACCTCAATAGCTCTTGAACCTCTCTATTTAGCTCCTCTGTTTCAGTAGGAGTCATCTTGTGAGCAGCCTTATTAGGAAAACTAGCTCTTGGAATCAGATCTATCTGATGACTGATTTGCCTTACTGGTGGCAATCCATCTAGAACATTATCAGAGATAATATCTCCAAATTCCCCTAGTAAATCTGAAACTTCAAATGGTATTTCACTACTACCTTCTTTATCTTTCTTAGGAATCAAAGCATAGCACATATGCTAATGTTTCATGCCATCTAAAAACTTCCTTCCATCAACAAGAAAAATCCTAGCATTGCTACATACCTTTTCACCTTCCTTTTTCATGGGCTTCAATTTGTGGCAAACCATCCTTTATCAGAGAGTATGTGTTTGCATGTCCATCATGTATTGCATGTCTATCAAACTACCATGGTCTACCCAACAATAGATGGCAAACATCCATCGAAATAACATCACAGAGAACTTCATCATGGTAACTCCCAATTTTGAATTTTACTAAACATTGTTCACTTACCAGGACCTTATGATCATCTTTTACCCAAGAAATCCGATAGGGCTGGGGATGTTTCTCCCTCTTGAGCTTCAGCTTAGAGACCATCTCTTCTGATACCAGGTTATTAGTGCTACCACCATCAATGATCACGTCACAACATTTATCCTCACACTTGCATCTGGTACGAAACAAACTCCTTCGTTGTCCTAGTTCATTCTCACCACTTAGTAGGACTCTTTCATTTACCAAGGTCTCTCCTCTTTCTGCATCCTCTGAATGTGATGATTGTGCATCCTCATCCACATGAGAAACCCTAGCTTGGCCCTCAACTCTCCTATCTGTCCTTCCTTGTCGTTGAGGGCATTCAAAGGCAAGATGACCTTCTTCATTGCAATGGAAATAGGTTCCATGGAAGCCTCCTCTTCCTTGTCCACGTCCTCTACCTCTTCCTCTTTGATTTCCAAAGTCTTGATCATGGGAGGAGTTGAAACCCTCATTCCTCTAGTTTTTGCTAGTACCCACATCTTCATTTTTCTTTTGGGTTTCATTGCGGCCTCCAGATGATCTACCACTTCCCCTTCCTCCTTGACTGTGCCCTCTTTGTCTTCCTTCAAACCTTTTACTCAGCTTCTCTTCAACTCGTAGGGAAAACTGGTATGCTTCTTCAACGCTAGTCATTCTTACCAGACTTAATTCCTCCTAGATGCTGGGTTACAACCCACTGATATAACGAGCAACCTTCTCCTTATCTGCTTCTGCATGCCCCACTCTAATCAAGAGTCGGTAAAACTCCTCTATATATTCTTGGACTGATTTTCATGCTTGATTTAACCGATGCATCTTCTTAAACAGATCAAGCTCGTAGTCCATAGGAATGAACTGCTTCTTCAATTTTTCCACCATGCGATCCCATCTTGTGATCTTCTCCTTTCCTCTTCTGTTTCTTTCCAATTGAACCTCTTACCACCAGATTTTGGCATGGCCTTTTAGTTTTGCCTTTGCAAACTTAACCCTATCTGGGTCCCTGATATTCTCATACTCAAAGTATTCTTCCAGTTCATTGATCCAATCGATCAACTCATCTGGTTTCAAATTTCTTGAAAATACACCCACTTCAATTGTAGGTCTTTTCGCAAACTTAGTAATGGCCCTAAAAAGCCTTTCCTCTACAGGATTTAGAACTTCCCCATCAAATTCCTCTTCTGGTCCCATTACTTCTTCTTCATTGTCATCCTCACTGTTGTCACCTACGGCAACATTTGCTCCTCTACGAAGCTCCTCTTGCAATGCCTGCACCTGCCTTTGGAGGGCTCTAACCTCCTCAAGATTAATAGCTCTGGCCCTTCCAACACACTCTCTTCGTGGAGGCATCTTCTAACTCAAACCCACAACCTCAAGTCCTGGTGCAAACTGCCTCACAGTTGGCGTTCTGTCTACACACTCAAGAAAACCCGCTCTGATACCACTTGATGGGGACACGACCCAAGAACAGAATGGAACCAATAGAAAGGGAAAATTATATTAACTAAGAAAATAAGCTAGTACAATTAGTGCAGAGAAAATAAACTTCAAAACATGCCCTAAGGGCTTACAATAGCATAAATCTGGAGATAATTTCTCCTTTTAGTACCTCCTCCCAAACTCCACTCCAAACTGCCTTTTACAATGCTAGAAATCTCCTTAAATAGACCCTGAAGGGTTAAGGACTAGGAGTACATTCTAGAAAGTGCTAGTACGCATCTATCGACCAAATAGAAGGTTCTGGAAGTTGCGTTAGAAGTCGGTGCAAATCTAGAAGAATCAAAAAATGGTAACTGAACTTCTGGGAAGCATAACTTTTGAACCGTAGCTCCGATTGACGAACCGTTTACATTTCTGGAAAGCTCTCAAAGTGCTCTATAGCCCTATGGACCAGCTTCACTCATCCCCCTTTTTTGGCCCTTTTTGAGGTCATTTAATGCCCCTAACCTGACTTTGAAGATTTCTTAGGAGGTCTCCAAAACTCGAAAAAATGCAATAACTTTCAAACCGTGTGGCCTTTTGACCTGATTCTTTTTCTAGAATGCTCTAAATCACATTTATATTCATCTGGCCAATTCACACCTTCTAGGTCACCAAAATGATGGCCAAATTGCATGCTCCTATTTTTTCAGGATTTTCAAACACACTGATAGTTGAACTATGAGAGTTGGAACCTTTATTTAACCCAAATGGGTATCCAAAAATGTGAAGACATGAAACAGAAACTAAGTCTAAGTACATTTTTTTGGGTGACACAAGATTGCCCTTATACCTCTGGATGCTCCTGCATCATGTTGTCTATAATGTTATAAACCCCTTGTAAAACTTGTTATTTTTGTACTAATTTATGAAACCTAATTCCAATATATGAAAGCGTTCAAAAAATATTGAAGTTGAAATATATCACCATTTACAAGTTTCTTAGCATATATAAGATACCATAACTTTTTAGTATTAGTTAGAGTGCCCGTACACATATAAGAAATAGTGAAAGATTAAGAGTAGCATCTTCTATAGGAAAAGCCTCGAGCCTCGATGGCCTCTCAATGAAAATGAATTCAGTTAGTGTCAAAGGGTAAGATTTATTTATTTTTAAACTCTAACTAGCACTGATACTTTGAGGATTATTGTCCTTAACGGTATAAGCAACCCATTGAAACATCTCTAAAAGTGATCACTATTTTGATGCATTCTGTTGTCAAGATTATGACAGAGTCATCAAATCATCTATACAAGTTGTTGCTATTTCAACACATCCTTCCATCGAGAGCATGATAGACCTGTCAAATCATCTCTCACTGTCATTGATATTTTGACATTCTAAACTACTTGTCTGATGCCACCATGTGACACTGATGGCAATAATTTTCAATGAATGTCACATGATCTAAAGATAAAGGAACCCCACTTTCTATAGACTTTAACTCTTTCCACTATAAGATATCTATGGTATATCAATTTGGGAAGAAGTCTACATCATTAATGGCTACCATTAAGGTTTCAACCTCCTATACTGGTATAGCCATTACTAGCAATGAATTACAATGCAAAGGATCATGATATGTCTATAGAAGTTTGACAATGGAGAAGGCTCAAAGAAAATTATGGATATTTTGATTATATTAAGAATGAGCCTAGGGAAAGGACATCTAGTGATTGGAGAATTCGTACCAAAATTTGGAATTTCATGGTTGTTTGGGACTAGCAATAGTTCAATTGGGGGGAATGATGGGCCTCCAAAAGGCCATCTTTCTGAGTTCATGAATAGGAATGGTATAATGTAGCTATACATGTTGATAAATGTTTCCTTGTCTATGATATGTTTTCTAGTAGTTTTACTCTTGTAGCCATAGGACTTACAAGAGTGTTAATTGGAATTTTACACCTTTTCTCTAATATTAATTATGAGAATATATATATATATATATGTATGTATGTATGTATGTATGTATGTATGTATGTATGTATGTATGTATGTATGTATGTATGTATGTATGGAAGGTTGTGTGTTGTCATGTCCCCTTTTCAAATAATTAAAAAAATAATAATCTTTGCTAAGGCAGGCAGGCCCAAGAAAGTGAAGTTTCGGAAAAAGGGGGTTAATCTTTGGAAACCGTTGGACTAATAAATGAAAATTATTATTAAAATATGTTTCATTAACCTCTCTTGGACGTGAGTTACAGTTATGCCCTCTTTTAAGGGGTTTTGGAGGCATTTTGGGCTCATTTCCAGAACTTGATTTTTGCTCATTCTTTGTTATTCTTCAGAGGCTGCCAAACCTGTGGAGAAGGAGACCCAAGAACGGGAGTTTGCAGGTTTCCAAGGAGACCCAAGAACGGGAGTTTGCAGGTTTCTAGGAAGGATAAGGATGGGAGTTTGAAGCCATTCCATGTGCATGCTCATACAGAGTTTGCCTTTGTGCTGAACAGTGCAGATTTGTGAGTTTCCGGGTGTATTTTTTGTAAGAGTTTGGTATTTCCGGTTGAGTATTTCATATCAGTTTTGGTTGCTGCTGTATTTTATACTTTAAGCTGTTAAAATAGAGCTGAATATATATATTGGGACGTGATTAAACTTCTGAGATAGATTATTAGTGTTCTTGTGGTGTTTCCGGGCATATTTTGTGCTATTTCGGGAGCCCGATGAGCATAGTTTTGGTCCTACATTTTCGAGCTGTTGTGTAAAGGCTATATGGATCTGGAAATGTCAATTTGTAGGCTGTTATGCTGCTGAAAGTTCTGTAAAAATTTCCACTTTCAGATTTATTAATAATTGGTGAAGCTGTGAAACTTTTGGCACAATTTCTGGCATACCCGATTTGGGGTTTCTTGAGAAATTTGGAGGATCTTTGTGATATTAGTTGTTTGATCTTAAAGATCTGATTAAAGGTTGGAAATATCATGTAAAATCAGAAAAGGGTCATTTCAGTGGTATCAGAGCCATGATCTTGCCAGCCTGAGGGTTTGTAGAAGTTGCAGGTCAGTTTTGACAACTACCCAGATCTTGCATGTCAGTTTTGACAACTACCCAGATTTTGCATGTCATAATTTATGGTTGCATGTTTCTTCTAATCAGATGCATGTTAAAATTTATGGTTACATTCTACTTCTAATCATTTTCATGTTAGTTCTTGGTGAATTTGGTGGTTGCATGTTGCTTCTAATCAGCTGCATGTCAAAATTTATGGTTGCATGCAACTAAGTGAAAGAGAAAAAAGATATTTGTAGTGAGAAAAGAATAAAGAAATTTTGATCAAACCTCCAGTTGAAAGTAAAAGTACAAAATCCAAGGAAGGGAAAAGTATGGCTGATCCAGATGAGATGGCAAAGAAATTCTTCCAAGACATCCAAAACACTCAGAAGCAAACAGTGGATAGTTTGGCAGAAACTAGAGAGGCTTTGCGAATATTGACAGAAAAACTACAAGGAGTTGCATCTATTAATGAGAAAGGGAGCACTTTAGAGGAGCCAAGAAATCTGAAATCCACATCATCTAAATCAACCAAAACTATTTTCTTGCCTGCAGATGAGCCACCAGTACCAAATCCAGCCATTAATCCTATGGAAGAGGTTACAGGTAACTTGATTACATTAAGAGCTACTTATAATGGCTTAGATGATGACTTTTGTAGTTCAGTTCCTTTTAGAGAATATGTGGATATGATGAACACTTTGATGCCCAAGAAAGAATACAGAAGGGAGCATGACATAAGTGGAAGAGAGCTCAAAAATAAAATAAGCAAGTTTATAGCACCTACTTTTGATGGAACAAATAAAATTTCAGCTAGAGCATGGCTACAAAAATTACAGACCTTCTTCACACTATGCTCATCGGGCTCCCGAAATAGCACAAAATATGCCCAGAAACACCACAAGAACACTAATAATCTATCTCAGAAGTTTAATCACATCCCAATATATATATTCAGCTCTATTTTAACAGCTTAAAGTATAAAATACAGTAGCAACCAAAACTGATATGAAATACTCAACCGGAAATACCAAACTCTTACAAAAAATACACCCGGAAACTCACAAATCTGCACTGTTCAGCACAAAGGCAAACTCTGTATGAGCATGCACATGGAATGGCTTCAAACTCCCATCCTTAGCCTTCCTAGAAACCTACAAACTCCTGTTCTTGGGTCTCCCTGGAAACCTGCAAACTCTCGTTCTTGGGTCTCCTTCTCCACAGGTTTGGCAGCCTCTGAAGAATAACAAAGAATGAGCAAAAATCAAGTTCTGAAAATGAGCCCAAAATGCCTCCAAAACCCCTTAAAAGAGGGCATAACTGTAACTCACGTCCAGGAGAGGTTAATGAAACATATTTTAATAATAATTTTCATTTATTAGTCCAACGGTTTCCAAAGATTAACCCCCTTTTTCTGAAACTTCACTTTCTTGGGCCTGCCTGCCTTAGCAAAGATTATTATTTTTTTAATTATTTGAAAAGGGGACATGACAACACACAACCTTCCATACATACATACATACATATATATGTATGTATGTATGTATGTATGTATGTATGTATGTATGGAAGGTTGTGTGTGCATTGATTTTTTTTGCAGGTGTTTACTGTGGGTATTCAAGGACCAACATTTTGGTAGCCAATTGTGGATAGCTAGACCTTTGCAAGTGGGGCAAATCATTTATTTTTTTTTTTTTAATACAGTGCACAGATGTAACTTCCACAACTTGCTATATTCTTGGAGGATTTATTCATGGTAAATGTTATTTTTGTTTTGAAGTTTATGAGTCTATAATTAATCCTCATTAATGGAGTGATCTTATACTTGGGAAGTAGTTCTAAGTGTCCCTTAAAATAATTATTGTTGTAAAGAAGTCAAAAAAATGGAGAATAAGTTGATTTTCATAGTAGAACTATTGTGATATTTTTTTTCAATCAAGTGTAATATTTCTCCATGAATGAATAGAATGCACAATTCAAGTTTATATCACTTATCTTGATTGTATTTCATGTTCACTCATCCAAGGGGGCCTACTTGGTGAGTGAATTGATTTGTTAGAGTAGATTTTATTTCCTTTTTCATTTCTAAGAAAGGTAGAACTTTGTTGCTCTTGCAACAATTAATAACAGAATCGGTGGATTGTTCCTGCAACATAGGTGGTTAGAGTAACTCCTGTCCATGATTACATGCTTTTTTAGGTTAATTTCATTTACTATCTTTAGTTTAGTTTTCTTGAAGCTCAAGCATTTGAATTCCTTAGATTAATCTTATGATTGAGAAAGTCTAAAGCATATACTTTGTGAATGTCATTCCAAGTTTACGTCCCTGGTCGATAATTAAATGAGATTGAATAATTCATTTAGAAACCAATTATGGTGTCCAATAATGAATAGTTAGTCCATTATTGTAGGTTTTTGATACCATTTTTTGGCCAACCATTTTCTATGTAATTGACTGACTGGTCTTCCATACTACTTTTCTAAATGTAGCAAATGTGTTTTGCACATAGAAGAACATACAAACAATAAGTGAACCAAACTTACATGAATATTTCTTTGATTTCCTAATAGATTCTATGTTTTGTAATAGTTCTTGAAGCTATAGCTTGGCTAGGTCATAGCTATGATTTCTCTTGACAATTTTATAACCTAGGTCAACTGCACTACATGGCACATTATTGAGTCGGCTAGACTGGTAAAAATTGTGTGCAATCACCCACACTAAAAATTTAATTATGGGGTCTATGATTGTATCAATTTACATTCCCCTCTTGTGCCATAATATTCTTATAGACTTCTAAATTACTTCCTCGACATCACTCCCTATGATCTTGGTTCTGTCTAGGATAGGATACCTTGTTACCCTATGAATGATTCACTTTGAGATCTTGATGGGACCATCTTCCAAGCATGGTTGGTTTTCATGAATTTGGCTCAACATTATGTAAATCCACTCTATCTTGAAATTTTGTGGAAAATCTAGGGCACACTTTAACCCTTTTCATTCTACAATTTTGTTCTCTTCCTTTAGAACACAACTTGTCATATGTCTCTCTAATATCTAGATCTCCAACATCTCCTACCTTACAAATATAGAAACATCTTACATTGTAAACCACTAGAACTTTCACTAGAATCATTGATAAAGCTTCTAATAGGTCTCCCTTATATGCAATTTCAAGTATAGCATAAAATTTAGGAGGTTCATGCACATCATTTCTGATCAATTAAACATTCAAAACCTCTTTACTTTCCTTCCTCTATACTTCAAAAGAGCTCACTATCATTTTAACTCCCAAGTGTTTACAAAATGTGAAACAATCTAACTTGACACTAGTGAAGTACCTTTTAATTCAATGAAAGTTGTCAAGTAGCAATTGAATCTTGTTTGCAGTCACTAGAATCCTCTTCAAAATTCACTTGGTTCTCTTTGATCATATGGTAAATGGAAATGACTCAAAATTTGACAATATAACCTTAAAAACCTTGCATTTAATGCCTAGTTCTTAAACAATTATAAGCTCTATTTCCATAGAATTTCCAATGTGCTTAGTCACCATAGCTAACTTGAAAACCACTATGATTCCTCCATCACTTGACAGTAGCACAAAATATATCATAACAATATAATATCTCTTTCTTCTAATCACTTCACCACATCTTAATTCATGCTAATAAATCTTTTCATTCCTTAAATGCTTGGAACTGATACAAGACATAAAATTTTAAATATTAGTTCCATGCATACCTTTGATTTCCTAGTTGGTGATTATATGATCACCTGATCTATAGGATAAAACCTCATCTTGGCTTGATGTACTATAATCTTCCTTATTTCTCCATGTCCTCTTCATTTGTATCTTTTTCTTTTCAGAATATAACTTTTCTTTTCCTTTTTTGAATTTGTTGCTTGGTGTTGGTGACCAAGTTGGGTAGTTTATGCTTACATGACCAACCTTAAGATAACTGAAGCATACAATCTCTCCATTTAACTACTTTTTGTAATTGTCTCTAAAGTGAGTCCTTATGCAATTTATAGTTTTATCATCTTAAAATGGAAGCACTTCCATGGTAAGTGTGTTTAGACCTCTGATTAATTGGTTTGGGGTCATGTCAAGTGCCTTGAATAGGTCTTTGCATGGATCTAGTTGTTCCCCCTATTATGTTTTTCTCCCCCTATTTCTAGCCTTCTTTCTAACAACTTTCTCTGAGAAATTAGAGACTTTGACTTTCTAGGTAAATGATGACCTAAAGGGTCAAGGTCAACTTCAACCTTGACCTATCTCAAGGATGACCTCAACCTTGACCTAGGGCAGAGTTGATCTTGACCCTAACCCCAGGTCCAAATTTCAAGTTTCGAAGGTTTTAGGATATCGGGCTTGGGAAGCTTTTATTTTCTTGCTTTTGGGTAAAATATATGTGATTTTAGAATGCTAAAATATTAAATTACATTTAATCTAGGTCCATTTCTAGGGGTTAAGGTTAATTTGGATTTAATTCTCCAATGTCAGCCTCTCTAGAATTTTGTGCCCTCGATCACTATATATAAGGAATTCTTCTTCTCTCATCTAAACATCTATCCATCTATATATCTATCTATCTATTTATTATATACTTTTCATGAGGAAAGGATCAAAAGGTGACTTTCTATGATTGAGTATCCAAATTGAGCATTCAAGTATCCAAGTAGTCAAGCATCCAATTCATCAAGAAGACCTAGTGTTAGCTATTGAAGGATTCAATCTCTTTGGAGCCCTCTTGTTGAAGATTTTTCCATTCACATTCATTCGAGCTTATTCCTATGATAAGATCCATTCAAGATTGGTGTTTAAAATATAATGACATTGATTTGAGACATCCTACATTCATTTGGAGCATCCATACCTATGGATTCAAGGATATAAATCCTCCACAAGGATTTCAACATAAGCAAGTTGAATAGTTCCATTTACTTTGTTTATACATATTGAAATTTCAATTACATTTCAAGGTTGATTCCAAACTAGGATATAACCAAGGAAAACCCCTGATTCAAACAAAAAAATCATTTTTCTTGTAGGTATAGGTACATGACATTAAATTGAAGCTCAAATTTAGTTACCCTTTTCGGTGAACTTCTAAGATTAAAAAACAAAATTTGCATTAGAGTTTTTCAAGTCAAGGATGACCTTTAGTGAGGGGTAATATTGTGTCCTAGGGTAAGATTGTGCTCCACTATCTGAGTCAAAGTTGACCTGATCTCAGAAAAACAATTTTTTTTTGGGTTTTCTCTATCTTGGCATTTCTAGTCTTGAGTGAGTTGCAGAATCTCCCAAAACTATGCATAGACATTAGAAATAAATTTTTTCTAGATTTTCCCTACTTTGATATTAGTATTTGACTGTATTCATTCAAGATTTCAAGTACATACTTTCTATAGTAGAGTATAGGATTTCCTTCTTTCTTTATATTTTTCATTGTTTGATTCATTGGTGTATTGATCACTTCTTTGTGGTTAATCCATTTGGATCTTTTATTTTGAGAATTTGATTAAGGATAGGTCCTATAGTCCCCCTAATACATCATACCATTCCCCCATATCCCACACATATTTTTATAGTATTCATTTTTGTGAACCCAACACACTTACCCTCTTTTCTTTTGTGGAACCCTCTTTTCTTTTGTGGAATTAGATGCCCTATTGTGTTTTGTGATGTTAGATTTCCTTTTATATTATCTTGTTGGTGTTAGATTTTTCTTTTATGTTAAATCTTTCATACTAATTAGATTTCTTGCATCCATATTTCAAAAATACAAAAAAAAATGCAAACTCTCCTTCAAAATAAAAAATATTCATGGTTTATGTTTTCTTTGCATTGGTTTATGAACTTTAATACTTCTAGTCCTACTTATAATATTTTAGTTAGAAAAATTCGTATGCTTATGGGTTCCTTTGATCCTAAGCCTTCTTCTCCTTTCCTTAGGATCCTGAATGATAATTTGATTAATCATGGTTTCAATCCTATTATGGAGAAAAACTCTTCTCACTCATCTCATGATGAGGATGAAGCTTTAAGAGTTCCTCCTAAACAAGCCCAAAAACTTTGAACTAGACTTGATAAAATGGGTAATTGGATCATTCAAGAAAACCATTATCAAGATTCTATTCAAGCTATAGAGTCTCCTAAGAAAGTTCTTTGTGATAGTGATCAATGTATTCACCTCTTGTGTGGTATTACTCACCTTGTGCATTAAAATGTTAAACCTTTATCTCAAGTAGCTCAAGATTTAGTTTTGATTCCTCCTATCAATAGTGAATAACCTTATTATGTTCCTTTACCTAGTATTCCTACCTATACTCCTTTGGTGATTGTGACAATTCCTTTTATTCCTATGAGTGTTCCTCCTGTGTCCCTTCCTACATCACAACCTTCTTATCATAATATTCCTTTTACTTATTCTAATCCTCTACAAATTTTAGTTCCAGGTGTTCCTCTAGTTGTGTCTTCCATTCCTATTGCTTCATACACTTTTCCTAGCATTGCTATTCCTCCTATTTCTTCTAATTATTTAACAATTATCAGTTTGGCTCAAATTGTGTCATCTTTGCAACAACAACTTGCATCCTTGACTCAAAAAAATTTTAGTATTCCTATGTGTGACATGGGAAGCCCTTTTTCCTATGATATCATTTTTATTCTCATTCCTCAACAAGTCAATATGCATCACCTTGAGATTTACAATAGAAAGGGAGACCATGTTCATCATGTTAAAATATTTCAAATCTTTTGTAGTGGTTATGCTCATTACCATAGGATTTTAGCCAAGTTTTTTGCTAGAACCTTTCATGACAAGGCCTTATAATGGTTTTATTGCTTGCCTACTTATTCTATTGATTCATTTCCACAACTTTCCCTTTATTCAACAATTTTAAAACAACATTGGTCTACAAGTATCTATGACTAATTTGATGCATTGTTAAAAAAGTGCTAAGGAAATATTGACTGAATTTATTCGTAGATTTAAGCATTTACACACTCAAATTTCCTATCTTGTTCCTGATATTGATATTCAATTTAATTTTATTTCAATTTTTCAAAAGGATATTAGAGATATGATTATGCTTACTAAATTTACCTCTTTTCAACAACTTTGCGCAACACTGAATTTGAGAGCAATACTCCAATGGTTCATGTTCCTATTGATAAAAGTGGTGATTCTCTTAATCCTAGAAAAATTCAAAAATTCAATAACTATGTCAAGATAAGAAAAATAAGAAAATTCAGTTGCTGATCAAGTTGTTATTACATCTCACAATGCCACTTCTGTCTCCACTGCTTTTCAATTAAATCATACGTTTACTCCTCTTTCTAAATCTTTAAATTCTATTATGAATAGGCTGCTAACTACTAATATGATTACTTTACCTCCTATTTGACCTCTTTTACCTATTAATATTGCATCTAAATCCTTCGATCCTAAGGCTTTTTGTCAATATCATCGTCAGAATGATCATGATACTGAGAAATGTTATTCTTTAAAACATAAGGTTCAAGACTTAATTGACTTGAATGCCTTATATGTTGATAATTTTGAGGGTAGTGGCAAGAAATATGTCTCTCTTTCTAATCAAAATCTTCAAAACTATATGAATTCTTTACCTATACATGATACTAATAACATTGCTCAGCCATCTTCTATGGATATTGTGTATGATTCAAAGGTGGATGATCTTAATCACATTGTTGATCAAGTGGAGCATGTTGTCCAATCTATATCTCCACCTCACCCTCAACCTTACCTTAAATCTCAAGTTCTATCTTAACCTCAACTAAAACCTAAGCCTAAATTGAAGACTCAACCTAAAGAAAAACAACAACCTAAGAATAAAAGACCTCAAGAACTTCTGATTGCCATTGATGATTCTAAGACTATTAAGGCTCCTGATGGTCCCCTTTATATTTATGCTAGGGTTTCTTAGATACCTACTCATGGTTTAAAATTTTACCTAAAGGCAACCTTGTGAAACATGGAAATAACCTCGCAGTTGTGGGACTTGAACAATGAGGTTTAGTGTCTAGAGAAGGTTGGCTTCCTTTACTCAAGATGCACATAACTACACTTGGAGAGGAAGAAGGGGTGAAATCATTCTTGAAACATCTACTTAATCTGTCCTAAGGAGGTGATGCACCAAAATAGAGTGTTCAAACTAATCTCTACCCATACATGCATAGTTTAAACTATCATGACATCAAAATATATACATATTCAGTGTAATTTTAATCCAATAACCACATGTAGATAAGATAACCAAATGGATGAAACCAAGAAGAAGGATTCACTATATACCATTCATTAGTTAGAAGGAGATACAATCATGCAAATTATAGATATCTATAATACATTGATGAGAGACGAATGAGTCTTATACAATACATCAATGGCTGAAAGGAATAGGGTAGAATATCATGAAGTTCATAGGTAAAGGGAATTTACAATAAGCATGATAGAGAAATACCAAAGAAAAATAGAGAAGAGTCAACCCTTACAAGGGTTTTGAAATGTACCTTTATAGCTCTAGCATAACCTCTAGATTGCTTCACAACTTAACCAATGTATTCAAGATTGTTAGAGAAAAATTTGATACAATCTAGACAATACATTTGATCTGGTACATCTTGGATGTGAGAAAATCATCAAAACCCTAACTTGAAAGAAACCCTAAAGTGATAGAAATGATGCCATTAATTCTCTAACTAGGTAGATGGATAACTAGTTAGTGGAAGGATGTCCTTTGCATTGTTTCTAGCCCCTGCATTCATTAGAAGTGGTTGAGATCAATCATGGAGATTAGATTGCATAGCAAAACCAACTTCTTTCAGTCTTGGCTTGACAAATCATCAAGGTCAATAGGTCAACTGGGTCATGCAATCAGAATGAGCCTCGTGGACCAATGGTTTTATTTCTTTTCACTAGCTCACAAATTTTTTGAGTGTTTGACTGCCCTGTTGATTCCACTAACTACTTGCCCCATGAAACCGTGGACTTAACCACAACTAACTATCAACTTCTATTGTTGCTCACCACCCAGGCCCACAAGGACATGTGTCCTCATGTTGCTTCCCTGCATTAACTAAAAAACTTGTATCTTCAAAATGCAGGTAAGAGATGATTGTCGATCACCAAATGATCAACAATCACAAGAGTCTTTAGTATTATGATGTTTTCCTTCAATATTTTTGGGTCCATTGAACACTCAACATCCACCTCATGGAACACATAATCTTCTTGGTGCATTAGCATGAACTAACTGACACATATTCTACATCAACACCACCTATTGACCTTTGGAAAAGATGACCCCACATGACCACGTGTTAAGGTGTCACTTCCTTGCATCACTTAAAGTTAAAGCAATGTTAGAATGCGAGAAAGTGACCACCATAGATCTATGCAAGATCTAATAGTGGGGAAAGTTGTGGGGTTAGGAAAATAAACTTAGTCTTATATAGAAATATTAAAGTTTATTTTGCATATTTCATATTTCCATTAAATATTTAAATATGGAATGTGATCGCTAGACCAAGGTGTTATCATTTGAATTTAAATATTTGGTGGGAAGACATTTTGGTTAACATTTTTGGTGACTCAAAGGGAATGCAACCTGCTATGCATTGACCAATGACCATAAAAAATCCAGTGGGATATTGAGTCCCTCAAAACATGAAGACCTACTCTACAAAATCCTAAAATTGCCCTTCTACAACTATAAAACTAGGTAACAACCCTCCACAAATTTTGCAAGACTTCAAAAACACCATGTGCTCATGCACTTCTTGGAAAATAGAAAAAATTAAAACAAAACTATCTAACTATGTACATGCATATTCATCTCTATTAGAAGAAAGTTTTAAGATATATTCCATTGACTAGAATAGTCAGAATTTCACCATCAGGCATGCTCAATTGGAAAGCATTTTCTTGGTCGCAATTGATAATCATATAGGGACCACTCCATAATGCATCAAATTTTGAGTGCCTCCCTAGTTTTTCTCTATCTACATCCCATTTAAGAACAAGATCACCTTCCTTAAAATTCTTAAATTTATCCTTCTTGTCAAAAGACTTCTTCATCTATTGCTGATGTGCTTCCAAGGTCTGGATTGCTTGATTTCTCATCTCCTCCAACTCCATCAACTCTGCTATTCTCACTATCATAGCATCATTTTCAGCTAACTCAAGTTGATGAGCCAATTCAAGAGCATGAAACTCCAACAAAATAGGAAGCCTATCTTCCCTAGGTGTTATCTTATCAACCCATAGAGTTGTTTTTAACTTATGATGCCAAAACCTTTAATTATCCTCTATGGTCTTTTCATTACTCTAATCAAATTCTTATTGGACAACTCAGCCAGTCCATTACATTGAGAACTAGAAGGAGGTTTAATAGCACCTCAATTCTCAATAGCATCATTTAATTCAATTGCCTCTTTCCACCTAGTAAAATAATCTTTAGCAACTAGAATCCATTTATGACTAGAACTAGAAGGAGGTTTAATAGCACCTATGAAATCTAACCCCCATTGGGAAAAAGGTTGATCCACCTCAATAGGATGAAGTGGAAGGGTTGCAAGTATTTTCTTACTTGAAAAGAAGGCACATTTTTCACACTTTCTTGCATACCTATGACAATCATGGAATAAGGTGTTGGGCCTCAAAATTGAAGCCCTAGTTTTGAGTACCATCCCAAAAAATAAGCCCTATAAGTTCTTTTTAAAGCATGTGTACCTAACTATCCATTTAAGGCCTAAGAGGTGTTTAATATTTCTAACACCTTACATTCAGCATATCCAATCATCCCATGAAGATAAATTTCCATTTTGAGCAATGTCCCAATCTGCATTTTTGCCTAAGTGTCAAACAATAACAAGAGGCCTACTTTACAACTAAATACCTCACACCCCATAATGTTTCATGACTCACCACTTTGAGATTATTTAGTATCAATAATAGAGAACCTATGTTTCATATTTCAAGTTTTTTCAATATATTTTGACTAGGTTTTGAATCCCTCAAAGTTGGTCATTTATTGTTGTCACGCTAATGTGAATTGTTTAGAAATTTGGGAGGCCCTATTTGACTTGTTATAACTTTGACCCAGTTGACCAAAATGAGAAATTTCCTTTTGCATTGAATTATAGAGTTTAGAGACTTTCTTTGTTTCAATTTTGATCTTATGATGAATCTATGTGATCAATTTTTTAACATGATTACAAATACAATTTATGATGTTTTACTAGTGTCAAGATGTGCAGATTGGTCGGTACCACTATTCTAGATGTCATAACTCAGAATCAATGATAGGTGAGATAAAATGGATTACACCATTGCATTTCACTCAAAAAAATCTTTAAGTGTGCCAGTTTTTAAGTTTTAATGAATCTATCTGTACACTTTCCTAGGTCCATTATGTTTGCAAAAATTGTGTTTCTACCTGTGTTTCTGGTCTAGAAATTTGAGTAGCGCACTTTGACGGCTTGCCAAATGCACCTAGTTATTCATCATGAGGCCAAATCGTAGATTTATATTCTCCTCATGAAAATGGACCAATTCCCCATTTTTTGTCCTCCCAAGTGTCAGTTTCACCTTTTTTTGAAGCCAAAATTGAATACATTTTATGGTTTTCTAACATGTTTTCTTGAAGGCAGTTTTGAGAAGGCAAATTTGACAAGAAATATCTTTTGATTAAGAATTCATCATGAGACAAGATTTAGTAGGGTGTAACAATCTGGAACAGAGAATCAGTGTGTCTAATTTCAAAGCCTAGTTGGGTGTTTTTGTTAGTTTTTAAGGCCAGTTAGAGGACCCCTTGGCACGAAGTTGACAATTTGTAGAAAGAGGTGCAAAATGAGTTTTAAAAGTTGAATGAACAATGCATATTGATATCAATTAGAGTTGGGTGTTCAGTGGGCCAGTCTGAGATGTCAGTGGTTTCAAAAAAAAAAAAAAAAAGCTAGACCCACTCTGTGGCCCAACTATTTTCTACCAGAATTGAATAGGTAAGAAGGTTGTACACATTCCAAAGTACAAAGGAGTGGGAGAGTTATAGTGTTTTTCTTATGATTCAAATGGTGATATTTGAAGTAATGTGTCTTAACTCCTCATTAAGAGAAAGTAATGCAATTGGATTTTTTAAGAAGGATGATTAGAACATTAGCTAAACAAAAAGATGAAATATCTCCACTTTCCATGTTAGGAGCAAAAATCATTGATCAAAAATGAAATTCATATGTCTTTGCCAGTCTTGAATAGATTTTTATCTAATATGCTTGTCTTTACATGGAAGCACCAAAAGAGGTTGATGCTAAGATATGAGGTTTATATACTTTGATTATAGATACTCATTATTTAATGAGGAGGAGGTTTGTCAAGCCACTACATCCTTGGATCCATATATCATCATGGAGGAAGATCAAAAAGTAAACTCGAAGGAATATCGAAGCTCTCTTGATTTGGCTAGAGAAAGTCAAATAAAGTACATCGCTTTTCCTGCTACATCATATGGCATATACAGATATCGTTATAAAGAGGCTGCAAAAGTATCATTGACTACAATGAGAGACTCATCAAAAGATTTAAATGAGGTGAATGCAATTAATGAGAGGCCACTCGAGGCACTGGGGTGGATGGAGCTATATGCAATGCTGCTAGATCTGACCTTTTCAAAGCATGCAAAAAGATTCCAGTGTTTCAACCTAGTACTTGATGTCCTATGGGAAGTGAAAATATTACAAGAGGTTTCTAGTTACCTATATCACATATTATTCATATAGCTAGATCTCCATTTTTAACCACTCCAATTACCAAACTTTTTAATTGTTGCAGCTCTTCAACGCCTTCTACACTCTATAGCTATTAACATTCAACAATTGTGATCCGCTCTAGATGTCATAGATGTGAAAGGTTCGACAATGACCTCAAACCACTACATAACTCTGTGTATAATTCTCAAAGCTCTATCACACAAGATATCCCTGATATCATTCCCAATTTGATGCATCATTCAACTCTAAGATTTTTTAAATTTTCTAGCTCCTTCAATCTTGGTATGGTTTCTAGTTTGTCACATCTGCAAACTTGAATTTTATTTGACATCTTCAGTTACTTTGAATCCATTTTTTAGATTAGGCATATGCATATCTTGTAATAATTCAAGTTAGGGACATGTATCTCCACTGATTACAGGATTTGATGTACTATCTAATCTATGAAGTACTATTATTTCAAGTTTTTTAATCTTGTTGTTATTTGAGTCTCCACTTTTGTTTAGATCCAAATTCCTACTAAAAAGAAGAGTACCCCAAAACCACAATTCTAGTGATCTATGAATACTCAATTGTTTAAGTGATTTGATGAAGGATGTTGTATCTGATAAAAAATTATTAGCACTTTCAACTCAAGATTGGCCCAGCATTCACAATTGATCTCAAAATCTAATATGGATGGTGATAGGTGATTATGTGTAGGCATTTCTTCCATGGAAAATAGCATGTCAAAGGTAGGATGGTCTCAAATACTTGCTCCATGGAGTTTGAAAAGAGAATTTTCAAAAAGAAGGCGTAGGAACAATGAACACAAATGTAAAGTGCTTAATTCCACATTGTTCCAGTGGGGGTATTTTCACATCTTTAAATACTTAAAAGAACAATACATAAGATGTCTTAAAAGGAATGCCTTTTGATATGTGAGGAGCTTTCTCACATGGGGCCCAATTTGACTAATTCAACCTCAAGCCAAATTTTGAACAAACATGCAAAATAGTGTGATGATGTCAGCAATGATGGGGCGATAAATGGACCAACCATGAATCAACAAGTGGCAAGGATGTTCCCTCCTAGCACAAAAACTTGAGGTCCCAATCTATACAGTGTACTACGTGTCACAACAGCACATTCGCACATGAGATGTGGCAACTTCTCACTGTACATGTAGGAATGCACCTAGCTGACATGTGGCAATGGGTCCCAGTTGGTAGTGACATGGTAGGTACAGATAGATGGTGATGTGGTGATGATAAGTGGTCAAACAGCCAATCAGAAATTGACATGTGGTGGTGACAATTGGAAAAGTCAAAAGGTTCCATGTGGCACCCGGGTGGAAGGTGATGTGGCAAATGTTGACCAATGGAATGCTACCACATGGCATAAGTGGTCAAACTTAGGTTTGACTCAGATTCATGGGTAGAGTAAAAAATAAAAAATAATGAAAAAGTGATTTTTAAATATTTTTCTCAAAATCATGCACAAGAATTTTTGAATTTAAATAGAGGGTATAATCTAAAGTTTTAACTATAGGCTATGTTTAAATTTTTGCATAAAATTTGAAAGGCAAGTGCAAACCACAGAGCAGTGATAAGGCAATGATTTTCAAAATGATATTTTGGTCATTTCTAGTAAGCAAATATAGCAATGTATTGTCAAAATTGGGAGAGAATGAACTTTCCATTTATGGAGTTTATTTTTGTACAGGAATTCATCTAGTTAGGTTATATGAGGTTTTGTCCCAAATTCTCAAATTGCAACCACATTGAGGGGTCAAAGTTCACATTTGTTTTCTAGCAAGGTGATCAACTGAATGTTTGTAAAATGTAGTAAAAATGTAGTTAGGGTCAAGTTTTGTCACCTCCAAGTCAGTTGAATCAAGATATTATTGGCATTTAAAATATTTTGGTGACACAAGGGTTTTCATCATCCATAAGAGATATTTCCAAGTTTGTTATAGAATAATGATGAAAATCATATCCAATTTCATGGGTAGAAAGATCAGAGAGGTTTTACAACAAGATTCAAGTGGACACGTCACTTCCAAATCAAATCCAAGATTTCATTCTTTTCCTATATCTCTTTGTTTCTAATCCATTGTAAGGGTTGGTTCAAGTTTGTTTATGAGACCACATTGTTGGTTTAAGTTAGTCCGTGAGACCACATTGTTGGATCTAGAGCTATGATTCCACCATTTTTCTTCAGCAATTTCCCTTGTAATGAATAGAAACAAATAAGAATATAGATAGTTTTGATCTGTTAAGAAATTTTACATTTCAATTTCATGCATCTTATTGTATTTGTCTCAAAGAAATGAATGAAAATGTAGTAGAAAGTTAATCTTCATTCTGATATCTTGTCTCTCATTCATGTCATTTGTGATCTTTTGTGTTTTGTAAACAAAGAGTATGAAACTCAGTTGCAATCTGTTGGTTGTGTGTGTTAGTTTATTTTTCTTATGACATAAGGAGTCATGTAAATTCTTGATTTATCAACATAGGATTGCAGATCTCATGAAGGGATAGGTCAAGTATAAGGTTCAAAAAGATGCATATGTCTAATTCACAAGGTGAATAGATAGATCAAGAAGTCCTAATGTATGGGATATCTCAATGAATTTTAGGGATGTGTGTTAGGGGTTTATAAAATTTCCCAATAGATAAGGCATTGATCAACTATACAATCAGAGTGTTATGTTGTTCATATCATTTTTTTTTGAAATCAACATCATTAATCAAATATCTTTCCCTTTAATGTTGAAGGAACTAAAATGTGACACTCTCACAAGTAGATTAGCAATTTCTTTGACCATGTTATTAGCTATTTCATGTCTATGATCTTTGCATAAGTACAGAACATATAAGGATTTAATTTGCTTTGTTATATTCAAGTGTATGTTTTAGCATTGGTACCAAATAAGTGAATCTGAGGTCCACTTGCCTAGATTTTGCAGAGCCTGAAGTAGAAGAAGGATCTAGCCTTATAGTTGGTCTGATGTTTGAAAGGGTATGTTGAAGATGGGAAGTAGCTATCCCTAAATGTATCTTGTTCTCATTGGGGTAATTTGAAACCTTGACATTTCAAAACACCAACATAAGGATGGCCAATAGTAACTTTCCCTAATTATCTTCATGGTAGTGGTTCTTGCTAAAAGGTGGCCACCATTAGGACCATCATGAAGCTCCTTAATCATTCTCTCTGCTTGATTTTCATTAATACATCTTAGCAAAGCTCCATTCAAGTCCTTCCTAAAGAGAATACCATTGACTATGTTGTAGTGAATTAACTGCAATCTAAATTGTCTTCTTTTAGCTCTATCCAATCCCTGAGGGTATCCACTTCCTAATAAGAAGTTCATCATGTTATTTATCCAAATCTTTGGTTGGCATCTCATACTTCTTGTTGATCTACCAATACCAAGGCAACATCTTCATCTGATTCTTGAGATGAGACTATTTTCTTGCATAATCCCTTTGCTCTTACAAACTTGGTAATCCGGATGTCCACATCATACTCAATCACTTTAGCGCTCTAACCTACTCTTTTCTCATTAATATCCTTGATCAAAAGGAAATACTTGACACTAGAATGAGGCACTAGAAAATGGATCTTATTATGGAACAAAATATGTCTAAATTTCTTCAAACCTCTTATGACTGCAAAAGCTTACTTTTCCACATTACTATAGTTATCTTCATACTCTTTAATCCCTTCACTAAATAAGGGAATAGGTTTTTCTTTATTCTTATCATTCATTGAGTCAAAATAATAGAAATACTTGACTCACCTCCTAGGGTGTAAAGGATTAAATCTCTCTCAAATTTTGGATTGATGAGAGTTGGAATTGAGGCTATGGTTGCTTTGATCTCCTCAAAACTTTTTTCCCTTCCTTGGTCCATGCAAAGATTATGTTCTTCTTGAGAATAGTTGTAAGAGGTTTCACCATGGTAGCTAAATTAGGAATGAATATCTTCACAAAATTTATCCTACCAAAAAAACTTTGTAGACCTTTCTTGTGATTAGGAAGAGAGAGAGAAAGTATTGCTTTGTTTCTTTTTGGATCAATTTTTAGGCCATCTTTGGATACAATGTGTCTTGATAGCTTTCCTTAGTTAGTGGAAAAGACACACTTACTTGGGTACAAGGATACTACATACTCTCTATATCTAATAAAAACCTTTCTTAGATGGCTAAAATGATCTATCACATTCCTTGAATTTATTGTAATGTTGTCAAGATAGACCAATACAAATTTTTCTATCATATTCGTAAAGGTCATCTTCATTTCCTTTGGAAAAGTGGCATTTTTATTTTTTAGCACAAATGGAATCTTATTGTAAGCATAGGTGCCCCATTTTGTGGTAAATGTAGTCTTGTATCTATCAGCTTCCTTGACCAACACTTGATTGTAGCCTAAAAATCCATCTAGGAATGAGAACTTTTCTAAACCATTGCCCTAGATGGGTTTCTCTGCATGGAAGGAAGGGGATGATGATCCTTAAGGGAGTCTTGGTTAACGTCCCTAAAGTCTACATATAATCTAATTTCTCCACTCTTCTTCCTAATAAGGAAAAGGTTTGCTACCCAAGAGGAATGTTTGATAGGAAAGATAATATTAGCCTCAATCAACTTAGATAGCTCCTTTCTCATTACTAGTTTGACATTATCATTTAAATCTATGGTATTCTAAAATTGAATTGGGTCAAAACCCTTCAGATCATTATATGTCCATGCAAACATATCACTAAATTCTTGACATACATGAATGAAATTTTCTTGTTCAATTTCAGTACATACCTTTCCTACGTTTAGGGTTCTTCCATTAGCAACCATGATTGGTATGTGATCATCTTTACTTGTAGTAAGGTTCATGCCTCTATCTCTTGCTTGATCATTAGGAGTGAAAGAAATTTCCAAGGTAATCATCCCCTTAGGAAACTTTTTGGAACTAGGATTAATGATCTGATCCCCATACTAATCATGTAACCATGATTGGTTTCTATCTAAGAACTCTATTTCACTCTACAAGAAACTCAAAATTTGTGCATCAGATTCAAACACTTTCTAATTGATATTATTATCAAGTATAGTAGGCCTAGCAACCACTCTAATCTATTGCTTCTTATCATCTTTAAGGCTCCTTGGCACATCACAAGATGCACCTATTAGAAATAGGGATTACTGAGAGGGTGGGGGGTGAATTAGTAATCTACAAACTTTAGTTGCCAATTGGATATTATTACTTACTTTAAACCATACATAACGTAATAGTAACCATGCATAGAGATAACTTATAACACCATATTTTTTAATTAGGGAAACCTTGGCCAAGGAAAAACCCTAGTGTGTATGATACCCACTAGATAATATACTGATATATAATTTCCTTGTTAGAGGATGGACCCTATTAGGATTCAATGAGAAAATTTAGAATAAGAAGTCCTTATTAGGAGACATTGAATCCCTAATAGAAGATTCCAACCCTATTAGGAATTGTACCAACCCTATTAGGAGTTGTTGTATAGTAGATGCAAGATGAGCTAACTACCCAAATATGCACTTCTAATTACAAGAAGAGCTCATTGCTCAAACAAGAAATCAAACTTATGTAATATAGATACTGTAACTTCTTTCTCGACTAATTTCTAATCTTTAGCTTGATCTAAGATTATAAAATAGCTTTCACAAAACTTCACATTTATCACTTTCACTGTAAGTTCACATACCACAATACTCGCACAACTTACAATTTCAATTACACTTGTTCATCACAAAATGTCCTTTGCATAAATACCATGCCTTCACAAAAATTTTTGCTAAGATGGCTAAGACCATAATATACATTTCCAACTTATAGCAAACATTTAGGATGTTGGCCCTAATTGGACAAGTAATTATTTTGTATACAAAATAATCCTTTCCTTCAATTTCATTTTCCTATTTCACTTAAAGATGAATATTCCTTTTTTTGTTCAATCTATATTGCCTTTTGAGGTTATAAACATCATAATCAACATGTATACTATCTCCATCTAACTTTTCTAGCCATAATATGACATCAGCAACAAGTTATAAACAAAACAATATATTGTTGTGAGCATGTACATCATGTTTTTCTATAAATGATAAAAATTGCATATCTCCATTAGCCAATTTTCAACAATCTCCCCTCTTGGCATTGATGGCAACAAAATAGGGAAAATTGGCTAAGTAACAAAAACATAATAATAAAAAAGTAACATTACATCTATTACAATTTTTCCATCTTTACATATGCTCCACCTTACAACATACTTTACACTTTTATCTCTCCCCCTTTTGACATCAATGAAAAAGATCAAAATATCAAAAACTATTCAAAACCTATCCATCTACTATCAAAAATGATGTCCTTAAGCTGATAGGATCTTCATGCAATCATCAAAATTTTCCTTAATACTATACATGCCTTTAGTCCATGTCTCCTTGGTAGATTCAGCAAAGTTAGAATTTCACATAAGGCATATGATGCAATCTCAACTGCATTAAGGTCTGAGTATAAAAAGTTAGAATAGGTGTAATTTGTGCCTTTTCTTCTACAATATTTAACAAATTAGAAAATTATTCATCAAATGACTTTACCACTACCTATGCCCTCTGTTCTAGATCTACCTATGTTGTTGCACTGCTAGAGTACTGTGTAATCTGTCAGTAACCTCCATCAAGGTTTTATGCAAGCTCTTTACTATTCTATTCTTTTGAATAAGTTTTGATGGGGATGAGATCAAATCAATTTGATCATCATCATCAGTTACTAAGATGGAAAGTGATAGTGGAGTAGATGAACTAGAAGGTTTAGTGTCATCCTCCCTTTGCTTCTTGGCTGCCTCTTTTACTCTTCTCTCTTCTTCTTCTTTATTTTCTAATATTTTCTTCTCATTTTCTTCTATTTTCCTTCATATTTCATCTTCTACTATTCTTTTTTTTTCCTCCTCTTCCTTTCTTTTCTTCTCATCCTCAAGCAATTTCTACTTGGCCTCTTCTACTTTCTTCTTTTCTTCTTTTCCTTAATTTATCTTCTATATCCTTGGTCTTAGTTTTATTCTATTTCAAACCTTCAAATAGATTAGTATCATCAATGTTAATGGTAACATTGGTCTGATCTATCTGCATAGTTTCACCACTCATTGACACTTCCAAGGTTTTCGGTGCTGGTGGAGATGTTCCCTTAGTCTCTGTCAACATCCGACTTATTGCTGCAGCAGTGTCACTTCTTAATTTGTCTGCTTTCACCCACCATAAACAAAAATGGTCTCACTTTATTTCTTATGTAACCTACAAGATTATTCAATAATCTCTTAATCTCTTCTTTCTCATCAATCTTGCAAATAGTTCTTAGCATAGAATTTTGAAGTTATAAATATTCTTCTCTTGCTAGTGTCTTCTTCTTAATAAGTCTATCATAGACTTTCTAGTTTACCATGCCCTCAATATCCTTCAATTTCAAATTATTTTCTATAATGTATCTCATAGTAGAGATATCAATCTAATCTTTCTTAAAAAAATTATTCAAATCATTAAAAAAAATCATCTAGACAAAGTTACCCTCAATAGCAATAGCTAAGTTTATCTTTTCTATCTTCGGCTTTTAGGATTTTTGAGCTTTACCTGTTGATTGCTTTGTTACTTTCTCTACTTTTTTGACTTCTTGTTCTTTTTTTTCTTCATCGCCAAACTTGTCAATTGTCAACAATGTATTTTGTCTCTTGCCTAGTCTAGTAGCTTTTTGCTTGACCATTTTTGTCTTTGTGGTCATAGCTTCCACTAATCTCTCAGATTTTCTCTTCAACTCACTTGGTTGCACATTGAACACTATTCATAATGTCTTCTTCTTAATAAGTCTATCATAGACTTTCTAGTTTACCATGCCCTCAATATCCTTCAATTTCAAATTATTTTCTATAATGTATCTCATAGTAGAGATATCAATCTAATCTTTCTTAAAAAAATTATTCAAATCATTAAAAAAAATCATCTACACAAAGTTACCCTCAATAGCAATAGCTAAGTTTATCTTTTCTATCTTCGGCTTTTAGGGTTTTTGAGCTTTACCTGTTGATTGCTTTGTTACTTTCTCTACTTTTTTGACTTCTTGTTCTTTTTTTTCTTCATCGCCAGACTTGTCAATTGTCAACAATGTATTTTGTCTCTTGCCTAGTCTAGTAGCTTTTTGCTTGACCATTTTTGTCTTTGTGGTCATAGCTTCCATTAATCTCTCAGATTTTCTCTTCAACTCACTTGGTTGCACATCGGACACTATTCATAATGTCTTCTTCTTAATAAGTCTATCATAGACTTTCTAGTTTACCATGCCCTCAATATCCTTCAATTTCAAATTATTTTCTATAATTTATCTCATAGTAGAGATATCAATCTAATCTTTCTTAAAAAAATTATTCAAATCATTAAAAAAAATCATCTAGACAAAGTTACCCTTAATAGCAATAGCTAAGTTTATCTTTTCTATCTTCGGCTTTTAGGGTTTTTGAGCTTTACCTGTTGATTGCTTTGTTACTTTCTCTACTTGTTTGACTTCTTGTTCTTTTTCTTCTTCATTGCTAGACTCGACAATTGTCAACAATGTATTTTGTCTCTTGCCTAGTCTAGTGGCTTGTTGCTTGACCATTTTTGTCTTTGTGGTCACAGCTTCCACTAATCTCTCAAATTTTCTCTTCAACTCACTTGGTTGCACATCAGACACTATTGCATATAGAATGCTCTATTTTGAAGATGTCTCTACAATAGATACTAATAAAGGTTTCACATTCAATATTCCTTGTTTCATGGTTGCCTGACTACCTTAGACTCACTCTCAGTCATACCGACCTCTAATAAAGCTTTCTTCATAATAGTTTCTATCTTTTTCTGAGATGTCTTCTCCAAGGATGCCTGATGAACTAACTGGATAATCTCATCATAGGTTCCAAATCTATATTATTCTTTATCCTTCTCCGATTTCAATAGTAAAACAATGTAACCAACTACTATATCATCATTCAGTTCATAACCTAAGGGATCAAGAAATGTTTCTCAAGCTTCTATTGCTTGAATATAAGTATAATCTATATCAATTATTATACAAATTTCATCTTTAAATCTATCTATAATTGCAGGTGCAATTCTGAATCTCTATCTCATTTCATTCTAAAATGTCCTCATTATCAAGTTTCCACTATCCAATATCTTATCTATTAGATGTCTTCTGCATACTTATGTGATCTTCTCCATTGTACACCTATCACTTCTCATTACCTCTATGATTGATAAATATGGAAATATTTAAATCACATGAAAGAATATCTAATTGATTAGTGATTGAAATCTAAACACACAATTCTTAATCCTCTTGATATTTTCAAGGTTCTCTAGAAGTGGCATTCTCAGAATTTCATTGAGATTTACTTGTTCCTTCTCAATACATATATTATATGTTGCATAGATGAATCCAACTGAAAACTCATCAATCTTTGAACTTGCACATACAGAGTAGGAAAAAATTCTACTCAGGAATCTTATATCATCTTTCTTAATGGTGTTGAACACCATAGCCTTTCCATTTATACACTTCTTTGGTATAACTTTAAACTTTCTTCTTAACCATTTTCTTACCTATAGGTACACTACCTTGTTTACTAAGACCAATTACATCATGAATAAGGTCAATTGAGATATCAATTACACTATCTTGCATCCATAGTTTCCCATCATGTATTCTATTTAATATGATTTGTGTCCACTCAACTATGTCCAATTCACAATAGAATGATATTTGAACAAATCCAATTCCTTCAAGTGTTCAAATATGGGTTTCATAGCCATGTCATGATCAAAAACCAATTCCATATCCTTGGTCATGTATTCACTACCAATATATTTAAATTTTCTAGTAAGATAACTTCCTACATCTTCTAGATATACCAAATTATTCAGAGTAATGGATATTAATGAGTTAGGGTTTCCTTCTATGAGTTTCATGGAAACAACCTTCAACTTAGGTTCATCCTCATTCTCAAAATTATGAATTATAGGCATATCCATGCTTCTATCATATATGAACTTTTATCGAATAAATTTGTGGAAAAATGATAAAATACCTTTTTCTAAAAATAGGGTTTGCTTCAAAATTGCCTTAACAAATCACTTCTAAATGCTCTCTACTTTGGATGTATTCTCAATGAAGTAAAATTCAATTATGTTATCCATTTATTCCATCAACTTGAACTTGCATTAATTGTGTACTTTACAAATACAAAAAATTTATCAATTACATTTTGTAATCAAATAACTTCTTAAGATTATCTATCCAAAATTTAGATGCCACACAAGGTTTTTCATAGCTCTCTTTCATCATGGAAAATCTCCTCAAGACTTCACTTCACAAAATTCTTTGCAAAAGCATAGTTTTCATCTTTTTCTATAACACCAGTAACTCTTACTTTATTCATAACTTGTTTAGATAAGCTCCAAATTACAAGCAAGCTTAGGTACCATCTAAAATTAACTCGATACATCTATTCCCAACTTTGCTACTTCTAATTCAATATTTGAATGAAGTTCTCATATTCGGGTGTTGTAAACAATCTTAATTCAACTTAATTGAATCAAAACTGATAATTGAATTTTATCTTCATGTGTCACCATCATCTAACTTATCTTGTAAGATGTCCAATCCTTTTACAAATGCTTCATTGAGTTCTTCTCAAAGTTCACTCACTACATTTCTTTGTTACTCATTGTCTTTGTTAGTTCTAAAGTTCCTTTCATGGTTCCTTCTATCATTTTCAAAATTTCTCCCATCATTCCTTCTTTTTCGAAAGCTTCTTCCATTGTTCCTTCTATCTCTGAAGTTTCTATCCATTCTACAATACTTTTTTGTATGTTCGAAGTTGTTTCATAACTAACATACTAGTGTTCTACTTCTAGGATTATGCTAATCATCAGGTGCATGACATTTTCAAGCTATGTGTCCAAAGTTGTTACACTTATAACACAGAATCTATCTTTTATCTTCATAAGGTCTTCCTTCTCTTGATGTCCTTTCATTAGATCTTCTTGTATCTATAGGGATAGTACTCCTAAACATTATACTATTCCTTCTATCATTATCATACTTAGGTTTCCTACAATCAATTTCTTAATGACCCATACTATGACAGTTATGGCAATAAAAGTCCTTAACATGATTAAATGACTTATTTGTTTAATCTCTTTTCATATGACCTATCTGATGACATAAAAAACACTCACCTCTAAATTCATAGCTGGTTCCTTTAGGAGATTCCATTTTCTTTGGTTCATCCAAAATTTTAACTTCCTTGTCTTTTCCAACTTCTTTAGTTTTGTCTGAAGAATGACTAGATTCAATCTTATCATCCGATTTGTCTTTTTTTCTAGATCTAATCTAATCTCAAGTTTCTTTGCAAACATGTTAATTAGATAATGAAGACCAGTCTTATCATAAGTAGGTCTCTATACTGACATTAAATCATCAAGCTTTTCTCTGCTAGAATAAAGCTTCTCAATTTGTTTCTTGCTCTAAGTTAATTCACCTTGCACAATAGTATTGTACTTCTAAAGTTCTTCATGATCTTCTTTCAATGGTTCAAGATTAGACATCTTCTTTCCTAGACTTTCTCTCATATCTACATTTTCAATCTTTAAATTAGATTCAACATTTTTAGGATCATTCTCAAAGTCAGCCTTAGATTTATAATCTTTAATTAATGATTCAAGATCTTTTACTCTATATTTAGCTTTGAATAATCATCATCACTAGTAGATTCAGTGTATTCAGGCTTAGATTTGATATGTTCAGTCTTTTCCTTCAATTGTCCAATGAATACTTTGGAGTATATGTCTTTCAACTTATCTCCTTCTTCAGTAAGGAGAACAATTTGTTCAAGTATTTTTGGAAGATTGGTTTTATGATGATATGTTACATTCATGACTAAGTTTTTCATTGATGTCAATATAGCATGTTTGATGTCTTCTTTAGTATCTGATAGAAGAACAACAAAAAGATCAAGTTGGTATGGATGACTAGTTAAGAATGATAACCACCCAATGTTATGGGAGATACTCCTAAGTATCTAGCAAATACAATTAATGTTAGAATTAGAAAGATAAGTCTAGAAGAAGTTGTGTAAGTTTTGGTGATGCTTGTTTTGAAATAGAGTTTACAGAGGCATGTTCTAGTAAAATTGTTATATCTCTTAGTAGAGTTGATATCTTGAGGATCGAGGTTGAGGACATAGAGAAGACATGTTGAGGATGATGTGGCTAGGCTTTCTCATCATAATATTATGTGTACAGAAAGTTATTCAAGTTGCAAGGTTAAAGATTTGTATTATCACTAAGTGTAATAGGTTCTTAATATGGTCCTATAATAACTAATTGAAAAGGACTAACAACGAACTCAAGGAATTATTTTATGGACTTGGTATAAAGGAAGGATATTTTACTTTATCATGGCATGGATATATGCAAATTTTGAATGATCTAACAGTAGCAAAGAATGCAAAATGTGTAGTTGAGCAGAGTAGTGTGGAAGTGAAGGAAACTTCATTGCCAAGGTTTTGATGAGTGATCTAAGGTTTGGTATTTGGATCCAAGGTTTATGACCTATTCTATAAGGTTTGACATTGTTTGGTCTAGTTGACAAGATAGAGGAAAGATCAAGGAAAGAAGAGAATAATAGTAAACTATTTGTTTGAGTAGTGAGCTCTTCTTGTAGTTTAAATTGCATGTTTGATCAATGGGCTCTTCTTACATACATTGTACCACAACTCCTAATAGGGATTCAAAGTCTCCTAACAAGGACTCATTGTACTAAATGTTGTAATAGAATCTTAACAAGGTCCATCCTCTAAAATGGAATATTTATATTAGTACATCATCTTATGGGAATCATTCCCACTGGGGTTTTCCCTCGTATTAAGGGTTTCCCTAGTCAACATATATGGTGTAATTATCTATGTGCATTTTTTATGGTTGATGTTTACTTTGGTTAAATGGTTAAGTTTTTTTGAAGAAAATAAATGTTTTAGATTGTTAGATAATTGATTCACAGCCCCTCCACCCCACCCATCAATTATCTTGGTGGACTATTGTTTCTAACAATTGGTATGAAAGCCTCAAGTCCTTGAAGAAAAAGTTTAACAACTTTGGGAGATCCATGGTGAACATGGTTAGAAAAAATAGTCTAAAGTTTGATGGAACAAACTATGGCAGCTGGAAAGAAAAGATGAAGATACATATTTTATGTATAGGTATGGTATATTGGATCTTGACAAAATCAGCAAAGAAAATCATGGAAGAAAAGGATTTGGAAAGTTTCTCTGAGGTAGAAGGAGATATTTTCATGTGTGACATGAGAGCTACAAAAGCACTATTGACTGCACTTCTTGAAATTTAATACAATCAAGTAAATCACTTGCTATTTCACATTGATTTGGAAAGCTTTGGAAAATAGTTTTGAAGGTGATGAACACTCAAAGAAATTGAGGATACAAAATTGGATTTCTGCATTTCAAGATCCTAAGATGATGGATGATGAATCTATAAGAACATATATAGGTAAGATATCAGAAATTACTATAGGTGTTAAAGCTCAAGGAGGAACCAAAGATGATGATCAAGTTATATGGAAGATATTGAGGACTCTAACACCACCATTCAAGTCAGTAGTTTAGGTGATATAGTTGTTGATATCATGTACCAAAGATTTCATAAAGGAGACATTGCTTGGAAGACTTGAAGCAGTTGAGAATGAACTTAGACAGTCTAGAGAATTGACTAGAACAAAGATAGCTTTTAGTGCCTTAAGAATTTGACCTAACTTATCAAGGAGCAAAAGTTTTAAAGGAGATTTTGCTAGCAACAGTAGATCTGAAGAAGATATAAAGATTGATGAATTAGTAGCGCTTTTGGTAAGAAGAGAAAAAGGGGGTAAGAAAATCTTTAAATATTGGACTTGTGATGAATATGGTCATCATGCATCTAAGTGTCCCAAAAGGGAGAAAAAGTATAAAGGAAATCATAAGCCTAGAAAAGGTAAAGATTATTTGTATGCAAATGAATATTATGATTCTGATGAACAAGCATTAAGTGCTAGTGATCATGAAATTGGACTTGTGGCAATTAAATAAAAAATTCCAAAGAAGGTATCTTTGGTATCATAGGTTGAGAAGAAATCTAATTGGATAATTGATAGTGGTTGTTCACATCATATGACTGGTGGCATGAACAAGTTTGTTGACTTCAAAAGTTAGGATGGAGGAATTGTCAAAGTTGGAAACAATGCAGCGTGCCAAGTAAAATGTATTGGATCTATAACTCTTGATGGTAAAACTAATATTGAGGATGTATACTTTGTTGATGGTTTAAAAAACAACCTTTTGAGTTTTGGACAACTAATAGACAAAGGTTATCAATTGCAATTCTCAAAAAAGACATGCATGATCAAAGATAAAGATGGAAAGGTAATTGGAATAGGAACCAAATCTGGAGGTAATGTATTTTAGTTGAATCCTACTGAAATGACATGTTTGGTTGCAAAGATAGATGATAGCTAGTTATTGCATAAGAGATTTTGTCATATGAACTTTGATAGTATTGTGAAGACAAGTAGAATGTTTGTTGTTAGAGATTTTCCAAAGATTGTAAAGCCTACTAACACAATTTGAAAAGAGTGTGTTTTGGAAAAGCATAACAAAACTTCTTTTCTAAACAAGAAGTTTACCACTATAGTCAAGCTGAAGATTGTGCACACAGATCTCAACAATCCTACAAAAACTAGAGGATTCTATGGTGAAAGGTATTTTATGATTCTAGTTGATGATTTTTCTAGAATGATGTGGGTTGCATTTCTTAAAGAGAAATATATGGCATTTGACAAGTTCAAGATACTCAAAAATAGAGTTGAGAATGAATTTGGTATGAAGATTAAATTTTTAAGATAAAATAGAGGAGGAGAATTTACTTCAAATGAGTTTAACATGTTTTGTGAAGAAAATGGAATTAAAAGACAACTATCAGCTCCTAGAACCCCTAAATAAAATGGTGTTGTAGAGAGAAGGAACAAGTCTGTTATAAAAGACGCAAGAGCTATGTTAGCAAAGAATGATGCATCCAAAACATTTTGGAGGGAATCTATGAATACAATAGTCTACACTATGAATAGAGTGCAAGTTAGGAAGGACACAAACAAGACACCTTATGAACTATGGTTTGGTCACTCACCTACAGTTAAGTATTTTAGAATATTTAGAAGTAAGTGTTACATAAATAGAGATGATGATATTGGTAAGTTTGATGCTAGAAGTGATGAAGGTATGTTTCTTGGTTATTCATTGAAAAGAAAGGCTTATAGATGTTATAATTAGAGAACTAAGACTATTATAGAAAGTGCAAATGTGAGAATTGATGAGAAATTCAAAATACAAGAGAGAATAGTTTATTATAATTTAGATGATGATGTTGTTACTAAGCCAAGGAATGATGAGATGTGTCTTGATACTAATAATGATTTAAAAAATGAAGGAGAGCCAAGCCAAGGACAAAGCTCAAAACCTTCAGTAGAACCAAGAGTTGAGATAGCAACTCCTACTTCAGGAAAGAACATGATAAATAGTCACACATCAGAAAAGATCATCAGAAGAAAAGACAAAGGTGTAATGAAAAAGAATAGAGTGAATGAAGAACTATGCTTGATATCTCAAGTTGAATTGAAGAATGCAAATGAAGCATGTAAAGATGAATACTAGAAACAAGCTATGAAAGAGGAATTGGATCAGATAGAAAAGAATGGAACATGAGAATTGGTCCCTAGACCAGCAAACAAAAATGTGATAGGAACCAAATGGGTATTTAGGAACAAGATGAATGAACAAGGAGAAGTTGTAAGAAATAAAGAAAGACTAGTATGTAAAAGTTACTCACAACAAGAAGGAATAGATTATGAGGAGACTTATGCTCCAGTGGCCAGAATAGAACTAGTAAGACTTTTTTTAGCCTATGTGGCAGAAAAGAAATTCAAAGTATATTAGATGGATGTCAAGCCAACATTTCTGAATAGAGAATTTGAAGAAGAGTTATACATTAGGAAGCCTAAAGGATATCCTTTGATAGATGAAAAGGACATAATATGTAGACTAATGAAAGCATTGTATGGATTGAAGCAAGCACCCAGGACCTGGTATGCAAGGTTAGACAAGCACTTGACAAAGCTTGGATATAGAAAAGGTATGGAAGATAGAAATATATATTGGAAAGAAACTTATGATGGTTTGATGATTTTGGTAATATTTTTTGATGACATTATATTTGGAGGTAATGATGAAGAAAGAAAGAAGTTTGTAGAAGAAATGAAGAAAGAATTTGAAATGAGTATGATAGGAGAAATGAAATATTTCTTTGGATTGTAGATAGTACAGAATAAAGAAGGAATCTTTATTTCTTAAACCATGTACTTAAATTACTTACTGAAAAGGTTTTGTTTTGAATCATGTAAACCTATTGGAACACCTATGGTAATTGGACACAAGTTATCTACAAAGGATGAGACACATACTGTTGAGCAAAAGAAGTATAGATCTATGATTGGAGGTTTGCAATATCTAACTCACAAAAGGTTGAATATAGCAAATGTAGTTGGAATTGTTGCAAGATTCTAGGCTGATCCTAGAGAAGGACATTATGTAGTAGTAAAGAGGATGTTTACATATCTAAAGGGAATTTCAAAATTTGGATTATGGTATGAAAGATCTAATGATTTTATTCTAAGTGCTGATACTGATACAAATTAGGCAGGCAGTATGGATGACAAAAAGAGAACCAGTGGAGGAGCTTTCTTTTTTTGGAGGAAGATTAGATTGTTGGTTAAGAAAGAAGCAAGATTGAACATTTTAAAGTATAGAAGAAGCAGAGTATGTTGCAACAACAAATAATTGCAATCATGTTATTTGGATGAAGCATATGCTCAAGGATATAAGGATAGAAATTAGTGAACCTAAAGTTATACATGGTGACAACACAAGCATAATCAATATGTCTAAGAATCCAATGTTGCATTTGAAGAGTAAGTACATTTCTATTAAGTATAATATGTTGAGAGAAAAAATTGTAGAAAAATTAATTAGATTGGAATATGTAAGCAAAAAAGAGTAGATTGTGTTAGATTGTGGTGACTAATCAGGAAAGTACTGTACATACCTCATAAATAGTGGGCCGACATGGTAGCCGACATATTATGGCCGACATATGTCCGACATGTTATAACCCTAAAGCAGTTTAATACTTGTATAAAAGGGCTTAGGGTTGGGTATTTTTCATAATGTTGTGATGTGAAATTGGTTCTTGCGGCGGTATTGAGCTGTAAGGGATTACGGATTGTAATCAGGTTGTAATCATTGGATTGTAATAAGATCAGACTTACTGTTTGGTGGACGTAGCCTAGGGATTGGGTGAACCATGTTAAATCTTGGTGCCTTGTGTTCATTTTTTTGTGTGTTCTATTATTTTCTTTTATTGGTTATATTTGCATGTAGTTTCTATTTATGTCTGTGGTTTATCCTAACAAGTGGTATCAGAGCAAGGTTGTCTTTCAGTTATCATTTGTAGGAAAGTCTCACAGTTAAGTGGGAGTCTCACAGTTGAGTGGGAGCGATGGCAGATGAGGGTAAGTTGAGGGTTGACATGTTTAATGGACAGAACTTCCAGTTATGGAAGATGCAAATGGAAGACTATTTATATCAGAAGGATTTATGGAAGCCGTTGGAAGGAAAAGCCAAGAATCAGGGAACTATGTCAGAGGCTGAATGGGATCTTTTGGACAGAAAGGCACTCGGAAGCATTCGGTTATGCTTGGCACCATCGGTGGCATTTAATATTACAAAAGCAAAGACGACAGAAGATTTGATGAAAACCCTAGCGACACTGTATGAAAAGCCTTTCGCTTCAAATAAGGTATTTCTCATGAAGCATTTATTTAATATGAAAATGGTAGAAGGTGGATCTATTGCAAATCATTTAAATGAGTTTAATACTATTACTAGTCAATCATCTTCTGTGGGTATCAATTTTGATGAAGAAATTAGGGCTCTCTTGATTTTGTGTTCTTTGCCTGAAAGCTGGAATGGCTTGGTAATGGCGGTGAGCAATTCTGTTCCTGGATCTAGTACCCTAAAATATGATGATGTGATCGGTGTTATTTTAAGTGAGGAAACTCATAGAAAATCCTCAGGTGGATCTACATCAGGAAGTGCTTTAAATGCACAAAGTAGGGGTAGAACGACTGAAAGAAGAAGTAACTCTGGAAATCGTGGGAAATCAAGAGGAAAGTCAAAGGGGAGGAGGTCTCAATCAAGAGGACCAAATGATTGCTAGTATTGTGGGAAACCAAGGCACAAAAAGAAAGATTGCTGGAATCGAAAGAAAAATGAAGGAGATAAATCAGATGGAGACAAGGAGGCAAATGTGGTAAGTAACAAATCTGAAGAGGATGCTTTGCTTCTGTCTTTAGAGAGTGTTGATGATTCATGGGTTTTAGATTCTGGTGCTTCATTTCATGCTACACCTCATAGAGGTTATTTCATTGATTATGTCCAAGGGGATTTTGGGCTTGTTTATTTGGGGGATAATGAACCCTGTCAAATTGTTGGAAAGGGAAAAATTAAGATTAAGTTGCAGAATGGGAATCATTGGCTACTACATGAGGTAAGACATGTTCCAAAGCTGAGTAGGAATTTAATTTCAGCAGGGCAACTCGGTGATGAGGGTTTTGTAGTTACTTTTAATAATAAAAATTGGAAGGTTTCAAAAGGTTCCCTTGTATTAGCAAAAGGTGTGAAAGTAGGCACCTTATATCTTTGTATAGGTCATATTGTTCCTTCTACTTTGATTGTTTCAGAGAAAAATGAATATTCAGGAATAATTACTGCAGTTGAGCAGGGAGAACAAATAGCTACTGTAGATTCTGATACAGCACTGTGGCACAATAGACTTGGGCACATGAGTGAGAAAGGTATGAAAGTACTTCATTCAAGGAAAGTTTTACCAGGTCTAAAATGTGTGAATATGGATTTCTATGAAAGTGTTGTGTATGGAAAACAAAAGAGAGTGAGTTTTGTAAAGACAGAGAAGGAAAACAAAAAGGAGAAATTAGAGCTTGTGCATACAGATGTATGGTGACCGACTCAAGTATCTTCCCTTGATGGCTCTCATTATTATGTTACATTTATTGATGATGCAACTAGAAAAGTATGGGTTTATTTCCTTAGACAGAAATCTGATGTATTTCAAACTTTTAAGAAATGGAAATGCTTGGTTGAAAATGAGACTGGTAAGAAATTAAAATGTCTCAGATCTGATAATGGTGGTGAGTATTACAGTCATGAATTTGAAGATTATTGCTCCATTAATGGTATTTGTAGATAGAAAACTGTTCCAAGGACTCCACAAGAAAATGGAGTGGCTGAACGCATGAACAGGACTATAATGGAGCGCGCAAGGAGCATGAGGTTTCATGCTAGGTTGCCCTTACACATGTGGGTGGAGGCTGTCAATAATACAGTATATTTGATTAATAGAGGTCCCTCTACTCCTTTGGGCTGTGGTATTCCAGAGGAAGCATGGACTGGGAAGAAGGTGAGTTATTCTTTTCTCAAGACCTTTGGTTGTGAAGCTTTTGCTCATATAGACTCTGAAAATAGAACCAAGCTCGAAGCTAAATCAAAGAAATGTGTCTTTGTTGGATATGGCATTAATGAATTTGGTTATAGGCTTTGGGATTTTGAAAATCATAAAATTATAAGAAGTCGGGATGTCATATTCAATGAAAAAGTGTTGTACAAAGATCTGTTGCAGCAACATGAGAAGAAAGAAGATGATTATGTAGTCCTGGATGATACTCCAAAAGCTGATGTTCCATCCATTCCTCATGATGTGCAACAACAGTAACAAAAAATACCACACACACCAGTGAATGTTAGACGGTCAACAAGGAAAATTAGACCTCCACAAAGGTTTTCTCCCTCTTTGTATTCTATTTTACTTACTGATGCTGGTGAACCTGAAAGTTATGATGAAGTTGTGCAGGTGGATACTAAGATTCAGTGGGAGTCTGCAATGAAAGATGAAATGGACTCTTTGCTGAAAAATAAGACATGGGATTTGTGCAAGTTTCCTGCAGGTAAAAAGGCTTTACAGAATAAATGGGTTTACAGGTTGAAAGAAGAGGAAGGAGGTAAGAAAAGATTTAAGGCCAAGTTAGTTGTAAAAGGATTTGCACAGAAAAAGGGAATTGATTTTGATGAGATATTTTCTCCTGTTATTAAAATGACTTCTATTCGTACTATTTTAAGTCTTGTGGCTACTGAAGATTTGCATTTAGAGCAGATGGATGTTAAAATAGCCTTTCTTCATGGTGATTTGGATGAAGAAATATATATGGCTCAGCCACAGGGTTTTGAGGTCAAAGGTAAGGAGAACTTAGTGTGCAAATTGAAGAAAATTTTATATGGCTTGAAGCAAGCACCTCGGCAATGGTATCTAAAATTTGACAGTTTTATGCATGAGCATAGATATAATAGGTGTCATTTAGATTACTGTGTTTATTTTAAGAGGTTGGATGATGATAGCTACATTATTTTATGTCTATATGTTGATGATATGCTTATAGCTGGGTCTAACATGGATCATATTAAGGGGCTAAAATGCCAGTTAGCACATGCATTTTCTATGAAGGATTTGGGGGCAGCAAAACAAATCCTTGGTATGAAGATTTGTAGAGATAGGAAGAACAGAACCTTGACGCTATCTTAGGCTGATTATGTTGAGAAGGTGTTGCAACGTTTATGTATGGAGAATGCTAAATCTGTCAGCACACCTTTACCTGGTCATTTGAAATTGACTAAGGAGATGTGTCCCAAGACACAAGAAGAGGAGGATAAGATATCCAAGGTACCCTATGCTTCAGCTGTAAGAAGTTTGATGTATGCTATGGTATGCACTAGGCTAGATATTGTACATGCAGTGGGAGTCGTTAGTGGGTATATGAGTCATCTAGGATTTAAGCATTGGAATGTTGTCAAGTAGATTCTTAGATATTTGAGAGGAACATCCAATAAGTGTTTACAGTTTGGGGGCTCTACTACTGATTTACAGGGCTATGTTGACTCCGATTTGGCTGGGGATATTGATACCAGGCAGAGTACTACAGGTTATGTCTTTACTATTGGTGGGGCAGCCGTGAGCTGGGTTTCTAGGTTACAGAAGATTAATGCTCTCTCCACTACAAAGGAAAAGTATGTTGCTGCTACAGAGGCAGCCAAGGAGATGATATGGCTTCAGTTCTTCTTGGAAGAATTGGGACATCCTCAGAAGGATAATTATTTGTTCACAGATAGTTAGAATGCCATTCATCTTGCTAAGAATTCAGCTCTGCATTCTAAGACCAAACACATACAGTTGCAGTACCATTTCATTCGGTCAGTTTTGGAGGATGGACAGTTAAAGCTGGAGAAGATACATACCAATGACAATCCAGCAGATATGTTGACAAAGGTTGTAACAAGGGAGAAGCTGAACTCCTCTTCAGCTTCGGTTGGTCTTTTAGACTGAACATGAATAAAAGAACAGTAGAGTCCAGGATGGTTTGATCCACTGGAAGCCCCATGTGGTAGTGGTATTGCTACAGGATCAGTCTCCAAGTGGGAGATTTTTGTTTAGTGTGGAGCCTAATCAGTCCCCAAGTGGGAGATTGTTAGATTGTGGTGATTGATCAGGAAAGTACTGTACATACTTCATATTATGGCTGACATATGGCCGACATGTTATAACCCTAAAGCGGTTTAATACTTGTATAAAAGGGCTTAGAGTTGGGTATTTTTCATAATGTTGTGATGCAAAATTGGTTCTTGCGGCAGTATTGAGCTGTAAGGGATTACGGATTGTAATCAGGTTGTAATCACTGGATTATAATAAGATCGGACTTGTTGTTTGGTGGACGTAGCCCAGGGATTGGGTGAACCACGTTAAATCTTGGTGCCTTGTGTTCATTTTTTTGTGTGTTCTATTATTTTTTGTTATTGGTTATATTTGCATGTAGTTTTTATTTCTGTCTGTGGTTTATCCTAACAGATTGTAGATATATTCACTGAGCCTCTTCCCAAAGAGACTTTTGAGTATTTGTGAGGTATGCTTGAGGTTATGCCCCTTCCTACATCAGAGTAGAAGATGCAAGAATGCATCAGTCTAGGGTAACTGAGCACCATGGTTTTCCTAGACTAGATGTTGATGTTTCCTGTATGGGAAAGTATCGGTGATGGAGAGAATCATCTAGGACTCTTGTTGATATTGTTGTGAATAGTTTCTTTCGACACTCAAGCTAAAAAAGTATTAGTTGTTGTAGAGCTTGATGTAGAGATATTGGTTGCATAAACCTTTGGTATTGATGTCAATGGGAGAGAAGTTTGGCATGAAAAACACTATGCTAAATGAGGAGAAGTATTACAGTTATGCTAAGAAGTGAAGTTTGGAAATATGATGAGGAAGATGTTTAGCATAAGCACAATATGTGAAATAATAGTTTGATATTGAGAACATTGAGGTACATCAATGGGGGGTATAATTGATGAAGATGATTTGAAGATGAATAGTCTTTTATTGGTATTCTTGGAACTAGATGTTTTTCATCTATGTTTCCATTAATGCCAAAGGGAAAGATTGTTGGAAGATAGGTTTGATGATGATATGTTACATTCATGACTGAGTTTGTCATTGATGTCAACATAGCATGTTTGATATCTGATAAAAGAACAACAGAAAGATCAAGTTGGTACAGATGACTAGTTGAGAATGATAACCACCCAAGGTTATGGGAGATACTTCTGAGTATTTGGAAAATGTAGTTAACATCAAAAGTAGAAAGATAAGTCTAGAATAATTTATGTAATTTTTGGTGATGTTTATTCTGAGATAGAGTTTACAGAGGTATGTTTTGATAAACTTGTTATATCTCTTAGCAGAGTTGATATCTTGAGGATCAAGGTTGAGGAAATAGAGAAGACATGTTGAGGATGATGTGGCTAAGCTCACTCATCATAATATTGTGTGTATGGAAATTTATTCAAGTTTTAAGGGAGAAGATTTATGTTATTGCTAAGTGTAATGGGTTCTTAATGTGGTCCTATAATAACTAATTGACAAGGACTAACAATTGACTCAAGGAATTATTTTATGAACTTGGTATAAAGGAAGGATATTTTCCTTTATCATGGTATGGATATATGCAAATTGTGAATTTTCTAAAAGCAACAAAGAGTGTTGAATGCAAAGTTGAGTAGAGCAATGCGGAAGTGAAGGGAACTTCATTGCTAAGATTTTGATGAGTGTGTAGATGCTTAAAATCATCTCTAAAGAGTATATTAATTTATTAATATTTTCCGTGATATTGTAATTAATTATTAATTAATTAATTATAATGATCACATTCTTCTACTTATTTAATTAAATTAATTAATTAAATGAGTTCATTCTCTTAAGTATTTAAATCTAATTTAAATACTTCTAGCCTTAATGTGTTAAACTAATTTAACACATGATCCTCCATGTTTTCCCATTGTTAAATAAATTTTATTTATTTAAACCCCCACATCCCATTAATTCCTCTAAACCCATGATTAAATTAAATCTCATTTAATTTAATCTTAATCCTAACCTAGAGCCTAGCCTATAACCATCATTTTCATCCTCTTAAGCCTACTTCTTCTTTAATCCCACTTAATCATTCTTAATCTCCTTCCTAATCTCCCTCATTAGCCTAAGAGTGTGCTCACACATGTGTGAGATGGCATGCCTACACACTCCCCTTTGCTCAAGTTTTCTCACACATGTGTGAGAAAACTTTGAATTCTTGACCATTTGCATGGCTTTCATGTCACCTTATGTGGCATCTACATGGATTTCACCTCACCAAGCCCTCTCTTGAGCCTATAAATAGAGGCCTTGTCTCAAGCATTTGGCATCTCCCATTATTGCATTGTTACCATGCCATTTTGAGTCTTGAGTTTTCATGCTAGGGTTTTCATTGTAGTTTGAGTTTTCATAGAGTTTTCTATTTAAATTCTAACCATCTGATAGTTGGTTTAGCTTTGCATTTGAATTATTGGTTTAGTTTACATGCATTTTCTCATCTCCATTTCATTTACATCTTAGTTTAGCTTGAATATTTAGTTATTTTATTTTTTTCATTTCATATTTTCACCATTGAATACTTTAATTATGGCTTTCTCCATAGCCATTTCTTGAAGTATTCTTCATTTCATGCAGTTTAGGATCATATTGCATCATCACTCACATCTGCACATTCATTCAAGAGACTCATCATTTTGGTGTGTTTGAGAGAGCACACCAGACATACCCCCCATCTTAACACACCAACAAGACCTCTTATGGGTGCCTTTGTTGAGATATAGAGGTGGCTGGAAGATTGGTTTTGTTGGTTGCTTAGAGTTGCAAAACTCAAGCAAGCATTAGTTTAGTTTTCTTTCATTTTGATGAATTCTTGTTACATGTTTTGATTTGAACTAATGTTTTCTTGTTGATTCATGCTCTAAACAAGTCACATTTTTTAGTACACAAAGTGATATGAGGTTTTGTATTTGGATCCAAGGTTTATGACCTATTCTAGAAGGTATGACAATGTTTGGTCTAGTTGATAGGATGGAGGAATGATCAGGGAAAGAAGAGAATAATAGTAAAAAAATTGTTTGATCAGTGAGTTATTCTAGTAGTTTAAATTGCATGTTTGAGAAGTGGGATCTTCTTGCGTACATTGTACCACAACTCCTAACAAGGTTGGAATCTCCTAACAAGGATTCAAAGTATCCTAATAGGGACTCATTGTACTAAATGTTATAATAGACTCCTAACAGGGTCCATCCTCTAACAAGGAATATTTATATTAGGACATCATCTTGTGGGTGTCATTCCCACAAGGGTTTTCCTCTGATCAAGGGTTTCCCTAGTCAACATATCTAGTGTAATTATTTATGTGCATCTTGTATGGTTGATGTTTACTTTGGTTAAATGGTTAAGTTTGTTTGAAGAAAATAAATGTTTTAGATTTTTGGATAACTAATTCACCCCCACTTCCCCCCCTAATTATCTTGGTGGACTATTATTTCTAACAAGTGCCTCTTCAAGGTTCTTCATCAACTATTCCATATCCATAGGGATCTTACTCAAGTTGTTAAGCCTCTTTAGAGTAGCTATGCTCTAATACCAATTGTTAGAAATAGGGATTACTAAGAGGGGGGGTGAATCAGTAATCTACAAACTTTAGTTACCAACTAGATATTATTACTTACTTTTAACCATACATAAAAAAGTAATAAAGTAATGCTAAATAGTAATAGTAACCATGCATAGAGATAATTCATAACACTATATTTTGTTAACTAGGGAAACCCTGGCCAAGGAAAAACTCTAGTGGGGATGATACCCACTAGATAACATACTGATATATAAGTTCCTTGTTAGAGGGTGGACCCTGTTAGGAGTCAATGAGAAAATTTAGTATAAGGAGTCCTTGTTAGAAAACTGTGAATCCTTGTTTGAAGTTTCCAACCTTGTTAGGAGTTGTGCCAACGTTGTTAAGAGTTGTTGTATAATACATGCAAGATGAGCCCACTACCCAAATGTGCACTTCCAATTACAATAAGAGCTCATTGCTCAAACAAGTAATCAGACTTCTATAATATAGATACTATAACTTATTTCTCAATTGATCTTTGATCTTTAGCTTGATCTCAAATAATAAAATAGCTTTCACAAAACTTGGCATTTATCACTTTCATAGTAGGTTTGCGTATTACAATACTTGCACAACTTACAATTTTAATTAGACTTTTTCATTGCAAAATGTCCTTTGCATGAATATTGTGTGATGAAGAGCCAACCACCACCAGTACCAACTCACAACCAAAAATGCAACAAGATGGAGATAGAGAGATGACAAAAATGCTTCATAAAGCATCCATTAATACTTGAAATTCATTAGAAGAGATTACATTTGAAGAGCTTACAATTCAAGAACTTCTATTTCTCAAAATTTCTTACAAGAGATTACATTCGAAGAGCTTCTATTTCTGAACTTCCTTTAGAAGAGCTTCCATTTCTTGAACTTGATTACAAATGATAATAGGCCTTTCTTAAATAGGCACTTCTAACCCAAGACATTACAAACACAACCAATGTGGGATAAAAGGTAAATACAACTACCTTTAAATAAATATTAAATTCCCACCCAAATACAACTAAGCACCCAACAAATATTAAAAACATGATTTATCCAAAACCTTCTAGAATTTCCACCTACACACCTCGATTAATGGAATGACAACTATTTTTCTTATTTTTCTATTTACGCCACCTATGCACCTTGAAAATAGAAATTCCTCTTTTCTCCTTTTTCCCTTATTTTATTTTTAAATTATTTTTCCTTCTATTTTTGTCACTTTCTCTCTCCTCCACAATTTTTTTTTTCTTTTTTTTCTTTTTTTTTTCCCTTTTTTTTTTTCCTAATAATTTAATTTTCCCATGCAAGATGCTCCTGCATCAGACTCCCTTGGTAGATAGAAAAGTGTGTCCCACACTTTGATGCCAAAAGAATGATATACCACCATCTTCATCTTCACCACAAGCTTCCACCTCAATAGGGACAAGAAAACCAACATGCAAATCTTCCACATTGTTTTTGCTGATGCATGATGCTCCTGCATCCAACTCCCATGGTAGGAAAAATTTTGTGAATATGGATTCACAAAATGAAGTAGGCACTGTTGACATTTTTTTTTTCTCTTCCTCCAACACATAGCTGGAACAAGTATCCGATGCCGATATATTTCCTTCTTTCTTCTTTTCCAACACCTGGCTGGAACAAGTGTTTGCTGCTGAAAATACTCCTTCGCAATGAACTCTAACCAATTATAAATCTCATCCTCATCCAATTTTGTTGAATTAATCACACCTGTAATAAACCCAGCAACACCATACCAATCTTCCTTTGCATACCACACATCACTAACAAGATCCTCATGCAAACCATCATCAATATCTTTTAAACTCATATCAAAGACAACATCCCATGATTCATAAGAATTTACCTCATTGACGTCTTCATCTTTGGTTGCCTCTTTCATGTCATCAACAATGCATGTAACTACTTCTCCATCTAAGGCACTATACTTCTCCTCCATTGCTGCAATCTTCAAATCTTCTTGATCTATTTTAGGTTTGTAAATCTTGTCATCTTCATGCTTTTCCTCTTCTCTTTCATCTTCTTCAACTTTAGGTTCGCAAATAATTTCCTCTTCATCCACTTGCTCTTCCACTAGATCATCTTTCTTTTTTGCATCCAAATAATTATCAACATCTTGTTTCTAGTGACATGCTCTTTATTTTTGAAACTCAGCTTCTAACTCATTCACTTGCTTCTACAAATCAACTAGCAATGATTGTTGATTTCTTGCTCTAAATTTCTCAAGTCGAGGAATCCTCAGAATCCATCCAATAACAAAAGTCATCTTCTTATTTCACTTCTCCATAATCAAGTCTTTAGAAGACAAATCTAGTGCAACACAAGAACCTTGTACAAACTGCCTCACAGTCGGCAATCTGTCTACACAATGAAGAACTTCTTGACAAACTTCACCCAACTCAAGGTCCTGGTGCAAATTGCCTCACAGTCGGCAATCTGTCTACACAATCAAGAACTTCTTGACAAACTTCACCCAACTCAAGGTCCCGGTGCAAACTGCCTCACGTTCGACGATCTATCCGCACACTCAAGAACTCCCGCTCTGATACCACTGATGAAGAGCCAACCACCACCAGTACCAACTCACAACCAAAAATGCAACAAGATGGAGATAGAGAGATGACAAAAATGCTTCATAAAGCATCCATTAATACTTGAAATTCATTAGAAGAGATTACATTTGAAGAGCTTACAATTCAAGAACTTCTATTTCTCGAACTTTCTTACAAGAGATTACATTCGAAGAGCTTCTATTTCTGAACTTCCTTTAGAAGAGCTTCCATTTCTTGAACTTGATTACAAATGATAATAGGCCTTTCTTAAATAGGCACTTCTAACCCAAGACATTACAAACACAACCAATGTGGGATAAAAGGTAAATACAACTACCTTTAAATAAATATTAAATTCCCACCCAAATACAACTAAGCACCCAACAAATATTAAA
>CM053791.1:759893333-759898333 GCA_028749045.1 Cupressus sempervirens | reverse complement strand
CTACAACACATTTTTTGATAATACATAAGTATAGTCTATTAGATAACAATCTTTCCCTTGGAGATAAGTTAAGAACTCGATACATTTTGAGAGCCAAAGGTGCAACCAATCAACACAAGCAATTGTTGGAATATTCAAATATGGAAATAATACTTATGAGAGGGGGCGTGAATCAAAAGTATCACACTTTAACTAATAAAACTTTTAACTGAAAGTTAATTGCATGCATGTAAACACATCAAATAATCATGAAACTAATACATGCATCAACAACACATAACACTAGAATTTGGTAACCCAGAAACCCTCCAAAAATAAGAAGGTAAAACTGGGGTGGGGATGATACCCACAAAATTACTGCAGCAACATTTTTCAACCACTTTTGATGGTTTGCCCTATTAAAGGCTTGCCCTGTTAAAGGCTTTACACTGTGTCAATAGTGACCTGGTTAAAGGATTTACAAACACTTTACATGAAGTGTCACCCTGTTAAAGGATTTAATCAACTTTTGATAAGGATCTACAAATAGTTGTTAAGCCAACCTATCTACATAGGTTTTTCTTTCTAATACAATGGTAAGAGAGTATTAGGTATTATAAACCTGATAGTTTGCAATCCTTGATTGCTGAATGTAGGCACTTGCTCTGGCTCTCTCTCTGATTTTAATCCTCTGAGATTTGATTTCTGTTCATCTCCTTTGCTTTGTTCTGATCAACTGAATATCGAATTCTTGCTCTTACCCTCTATGTCTCCTTTCACTAAATTCCACTAAGTTTTTCTCTTAACACTATTCTCTCCCTCTTTCATCCATCTTTTTTACAGTGAGACTTTTGTCTTCCTTAAAAAGACTTCGAAGACTTAGGGTTAGATATGGATCTACGATCCACATTGAATCTCAATTTCCTACCCAATACTTGCCTTTTGCTGATTGGTTGCATGCCTTTCCAATTTTCCAATTGGCTACATGCAGATTGCATAGGAAATGTGAAAGATTCGTTCTTATCTCTAGATCTTTCAAGATTTACCTTCTGTTAGCTACAAAAATGGTTTACATCATAGTTTGTGCAATTACAAACTCTTATGCTGATATTCTGAGTTACTCGGCTCATGAAGCATTACTGATGCTCGACACATGTTGTTTCCTAGATAGCTCGACACCTAAACAAAATTATATCACTCGGCACCTGATATCACTTGGCACTTGATATTACTCGGCACTTGATATTACTCAGCACTTGATAAAACTAGATTGCTCGGCACATGACTGTGACTCGGCTCCTACTCTTTGCTCGGCATGTATAGTGAAAAATGGTTAAGTGTATTTGACACTCAGCTATCAAAATTGTTCTTTAAACCAACAATCTCCCCCTTTGACATGAGTGGAAAAAACACTTAACTAAGATCCTATGATCTTGACATTATTTCATGCATCCTCTTATTTGCTTAAAAAAATTTAATAGCAATATACCTTATGACTCCCTGTGAGTTTATTATGCTTTGTGCACTCAGTGACTTCTGTCCTGTTTCTACATTCTGACCAATATGTTATATCAAAAAATTTCAAAATTCTCCCCCTTTCATCATACTTATCATTTCATTTTGTATTTCCTACTTCATTTTGTATCTCCTCTCAAAATTATTCTTTAAACCAATAATCTCCCCCTTTGACATGAGTGGCAAAAACACTTAACTAAGATCCTGTGATCTTGACATTATTTCATGTGTCCTCTTATTTTCTTAAAAAAATTTAATAGCAATATACCTTATGACTCCTTGTGAGTTGATTATGCTTTGTGCACTCAGTGACTTCTGTACTGTTTCATCATATTTATCATTTCATTATGTATTTCCTACTTCATTTTGTATCTCCTCCTTACTTAATCTTTACTTAACTCACCCATACTTAATCTCCCCCTTTTTTGACACTTATGTCAAGGGTTCGATAGGGAAATCCCATACTTGGCCAAAAATGTACTATTTACTTCAAGGAGTACCTTCAGAGCTACATCCCAATTTGCTAGTGCAATATCCAATGACTTATACTGGATGGAAATCTTTGCTGCTAGGTGTATAAGTCCATTAGATGTAGAAAGATTGGGGTCTTTCTTGAGGACTGTTTCTGCATTCATCTGCTCTTTATGAAGTACTTCCAAATGAGGAGTGATTGAGGATTGAATTTGTATCAATTTGGCTTTGGTGGTTGCCTCCTCTACTATTAAGACAGCTAACTCTCTTTGGGTGTGAAGCGATTGGGCAAAATGCTTCTCACTTTGAGCTGGATTTGTGGGGAGTTGCATGCTAGAAATCTTCAAATTTTTCTCCAAGCTCAGTATTCTCTGGCTAGTGTCCTGTGTGAATGTGGAAAAATCACACAACTTGTTGTACAGGGAAAATATGTTTCTAAGTACAGTTTTGACTGTTTCAATTTTATTAGCCAGCTCCACTTGTGATAGTGCTATATCACTGGATATTTTCTTATTTACCTTGCCTTGAAACTTTCTTTCTGACCATTCTAGTAATTTGGCATCTGTATCCTGGTCTTCACTAGTCACCTGGTCAACTATATCAGATAGTTGCTCTATGATTGACCTTCACTCATCTAGAGACTTTAAGCTGAAAGCTCCTATGAATATGTCATTGATTTCATTCAAGGTATGCTTTTTCTTGTGTTCTCTTCTTAGTGCTTCTTGTCTCCTTCTTCTATCCAATGCACTCTGAATTTCATTGATCTCCTCTTCAGTGAGAGTGCTAGATTCATAATTTGGAATCTTTATTTCTTCATCAAGCTCAGGAACTCCATAGTGAAGTTTCCTGACTACCCTTGATGAGCTCAAGCCTGGTGTCCTAATTTGTAATGGTAACCTATCAGTGCTCAGCTACTGAAGAGTCTGTGTTGGAGTACCAGATTTGGGTAATGCAACCAATGTTTGTATTGCAAACTCCTCCTTCTTACTTGTCTCATCTTTTTCTTTAGCTTGATTATCCTTTTGGTGATCAATAGGTGGGGTTGAACTTACTAGTTGTTCATATGTTTCTTTGACTTCCCCTGTTGCTGTACTCAGCATTTGAAGTGTATCACTGGCTACACTTGGTTGAGGTGGTGGAGGAAGGAATAGAATACCAATAGATTGTATGGTCAAAGGTGGTTCTTGTGTTTTCACCTTGACTGCCTTTGTTTTAGCTACTAGATTCTCCAATTCATCAACACTGACCAATATAGGACTTGAACACAATTTCGATACTAGTGTTGATTGGTCAAGGATTTTTGCTAAATCCTCTAAAGTTAATGGATTGATGTTTGGACTAGAAGTTTCTATAACATCCTTGATTTTGACAATCTCTGCAAGTGTGATGATGACATGAGGAGGACTAGGAGGTGATAGCTGTGTGTCTTGCACACTCTGATCTTGTTGCTTAGTTGTATCTTTCTCTTCCTCTTTCTCCTCTGTATGTGCCTCTTCATCTTCCTTTTGTTCTTCAACCTTCTTCTCCATTTGTTCCTTTTCTTTTTCTTCTTCAACCTTTTTCTTTTTCTTGGCACTTGACTCTGCCTTATATTCTTCATTGTAAACATCTTCTGTTTTCTTATAAATTATCCTCCACAATCTTGTGGACTTTGTAACTACATACTCAATTTTGTTCTGCAAAATTCTAAAAGCTCTATGTTTGGGAGTGAATCTATTGTTGTGCCTCTTAACTGCATTTGTTATTTGATCCTTAGTCAAATCAGGCAATAACTTGGCTAGTGTTGATTCCCTTATCTCCCTTTCCATTTGTAAACAAAAATGCCATTTATCCTCTATAATTTTGTACAATTCCTTAGGCATTGATTCATCTAACTCTAGAGGTGTGTGCTTATAATCAACCATCATAGCATACACTGATTCCTCTAATTTATTTTGTTCCTCCTTGGTGAGCTTAGAAAAATTTAGGTTCTTTAAACCTTTCAAATCATCATTCTTAATTTTTTAGCATAATTTATCAATGGCAGTCTGAGGTTTGTGACTTACCACTTGAAATTGGTTGTTGTCCTCTAACTCAGTCTTCTCTTCATCTATTTGAGGCTGGGCAACAAATTTTCTTTTCTTCTTTGGCTTGGCAGTAGTCTTCTTTGAAGCTTTCTTCTTCTCTTTTGCCTCTTCTTGGGCTTTTTGTGCTACAGCCCTTGTAGTAGGTCTCTTTGGTGCAGGAGCAGCTACTTTCTTTGCCTTTGGTTGAGGAGCAAGAGGAGTTGTGGCCTTTCTTTTTGTGACCTTGGTTCTAACTTGTGCTTCCTCAGCTTCTTCTTCTTTAGCACTTTCCTCTTTATCTTCTCCTAACCCTTGAGTCAAACCTTAAGGTTCATCTCCCTCATCTTCAATGTCTTCTTCCTCTTCTGTTGTTCCTTCTCCTTCAACACCAAATTTTCTCTTGATTTTCCTTACCAATTTTTCTTTCTTCTTTACTGCTGAGGCAGTTTTCAAATCTGTTACCACCCTTGATTTTACAACATCATAAGCTCCAAAGGCTTTTTCATTCTTGTCAACTTCTTCTGCAAGGAGAGTTGTTATTGGTGCAAAGGCTTGATCAATATCAAGTTCATAACCTAGTGGCTTAAGCCATCTCACTCTAGGTATGACTGCCTGTATATAAGTATAATCAATATCTACAAGACAACAAATGTCTTTTTCATATTTCTCAGTCAATGAGACTGGAATCCTCATTCTTTGTTTCATGGACTTTTTGAATCCTCAAAGTAGCTAGTCATTTGGGCATCAAAATTATCACCCATCTATTCAATATATCCATTGATCTGTTCAACAATTATTTTATCTGGATTCCATTACACCTTACCCACAAAAGGGAATTCTTTCATCAGATAGAAAAACATGCACACCAAAACTGATCCAAATTTGCAGTGAACTCCCTTGCTCTTCCTTATAGCTCCCAGATTCTCATTAATCTGTTGAAACATGAGCTCTGCTAGATCATAGGTATGATCCTTTTTAATCAATTTGTAT